>JAOWBW010000016.1:376540-434996 GCA_026119855.1 Campanula takesimana
CAATGGGACGCCCAAAATGGCAAGTTTGTTTTGGGACGGGGAATATATATATACATATATATACATATATATATATATACAGTGCATTTATTATACGGACTAATCCGTACGGAATAACCAAAATATTGTGAAGTCAGCTTTGACCCGTTCTCTCACCGAACTGAAGTCCTTTCTTCTGTCTCGCCAAAATAAATCACATTCGGATCTCAAATTAAATCCATTTTTTTGGCAAGTTAGTATGTGTTAAATTGGCCAGCCTAGCAAGTAATTAAGTCTGCAGCCATTGTTTCTTTTGATTGAGATCCTCAAGACATTCCACGAACATTAACAAGTTTTCCAACCAATTCCCCCTTCATCTCGTTCTCACCAATTGTATTTTCATTTTCCGCTAAACCCCTCCGCCTAAAGTCTACGATGCGTCTTTCCCCAGCAACCGCCACCACCACCGCCCTCAAGTATGAGAAGGATCCCAAGAAGTGCGTTGTTAACATCAGCATGGTTCTCATTTCCGTCTTTGGTAATGGTGCTATAAATTCGTTATCCCGCATTCAACTATTAATCTATAAAGGGATCTACAAAACAATTCTAACCCATGTGAGAGCAAGATGACATAATCAATGATCCTTTGTTATTATAGTCGATGACGCGGCAAGACTTTGCTCTTTTCATCCGACGATTCGAGCGAGTTGTATCTCTTCAATCCGTCACCTCTTGTAAACACAACTTGCTAAGTCGGTGAGAGAAGGGAAGAAAGAAAGAGGGAGAGAAGGGGATGAGATTGGTGGAGAGAAGACGTTGATATCAGTGAGAAAAACCGATGACTCAGCAATATTTGGACTATGATCTGTACAGATGAGTCCGTATAAGAACCCCACTTTATATAATATATATATTATATATATATATATATGTATGTATGTCTGTACTCCCTCCGTCTCAAAATAGATGTCGTTTCAACCACTTCTCTCATATTAAGAAATCAGTTAATGTAAGTGAAAAAGTCTCATATACCCTAAAGTAATCCAATTACCTAGACAATTAAATGCTGTGTAGGAGATAGTCCACTATCATTAATAAGGGTAGAGTTGGTATACAACAACAAAATAGCATTGAAAATAGTAAAACGACAAGTATTTTGAGACAAAAAAAAACTCCCCAAACGACATCTATTTTGAGAAGGAGGAGTATGTGTGTGTGTGTTGGGAATATGCCTTTGAATCATTGTTTATTGGTTAAGGATATGTCCGCGACAAGTCAAGTATTTTTGGACTTGGATTTGAAGCACTTCATGCGCTTGTGAAAATGGAAAGTGAAGTAGCGTATCAACAAACACTATAGTGGTGGCTGGATTGTTTTCCAGTTTGAATGTGATTTGATAGGGACAAGGTCCTTGCGGAGGGCCCTTACTTTGCTCATGGCAGGCCTCTTATTTGAAGACAATCCCTCGATGCTTCGAAATGGACAATGATATTGATCTTAAAATGGTCCCAGTGTGGGTCAAGCTTCCCGGCCTTCCCTTGGATATGTGGCTGCTATTGGACTTAGCAAGCAAGCTTCAAAAGTAGGGCTCCCAATTGCATCCGATATGCTCACGAAAACTCGTTAGCGCCGTGAATATCCCCGTGTTCTTGTTGAAATTGATGCATCGAAAGAGCGGTGCCTTACATTAATATAAGGATGCCGAATGGGATACTAGAAAGCAAATGGTGGATTATGAATTTTTGCCTAGGTTTTGCACGGATTGCAAAATATTAGGCCATAGTTTGCAAGGATGTGCAACCGTAAATGGCAATGCAAGGCAAGGCAAGGAGAAGACAGAGGCTGCTACTACCAAGAAAGTGAGCACGAGCACAATGCATCAGTTTCAACTAAAATTCTGCAGCCTAATGTTGACAAAATTGGTGCTAATGTGAGTGGTGGTTTTGTGGCAAAAGCTAAGGCAGATCCTCCAAACACTCGCATCATTTTTACTAGCGACGAAGATGATCTTGAGACACCAGGAATTGCCACCGTTGATTGTATTTTGGAACAACAAGAAGCTGCCCCTATTGCTTCTAAGGCATTTGCAGAAGCCCAAGTTAATGGTTTTGATTCTGCGTAACAAGTTGAAGTTGAGGAAGCACCGTTCATTGAGGTTGTTCACATAAAGGGCACGAAAGAGCTCTTAATCATACTTCTAAACAAACAATTGTTTCAACAAAGAAAAACGCAACAGTTTCTTCATCGAAAGTAGCAGCGTTATCCCAGAATTTCTCCTCCATCGAAGGTTCCACCCAAACAATCTAAAGACATTGGAAAGGGTAATGCCTTTCAAGTCATCATGAAGACCGCTTCTTGGAATGTGAGGGGCTTCAGCTCGTCCCTTAAACATAAAGAAGCTCCTAATCTAGTTCGTGATTTATCATTGACGTTATTAGCATTCTCGAAACCAAATCTCCTTCTTCTCACTTTGTTAGTTTTGTTAAGTTTAATCTTCGTGACTGTATTTTTTTTAGCATTTAATGTTGTAGTGTAAGCTATTTTAGGAGGGGTGAAGTATTTTTTTGGTTTAGGGGGGATAGAGGGATTTTTTTTTTTTTTGCGGGTCTCATTAGAAGTTATTGAATCGCATCTACAAGTGGTCCATTCTGTTATTACTTGATGCATTAGTGGCATAAAGTCTTTTGTCAGCTTCATTTATGGTCTTCACTCAGTGGTCCATCGTTCGATCCCTTTGGAAAATCTTATCATATTAAACCAATGATTAGTGACCCTTAGCTCCTCTTGGGCGATTTCAATTCTGTTTTGAAATCGAACGAGCGGCGGTTGGGGGCGGAGGTCACCCCCTATGAAGTTAGAGATTTTGATTGTTGTTTCGAGTTGGGGCTTTCTGATTTACCTTTTTTTGCAGGATGCTTTTATACTTGGACTAATCTCACAATTTGGTCTAAGTTGGATCGTGCAATGGTGGATAATTCTTGGCTTTCTTCGGACTTCCATACTTTGTTGAATTTTTTGGAGTCGGGTTCGTCCGATCACTCTCCTTGTGTGTGTCTTTATTTGACACTAACACCCGTTGAAAATCCCCTTGGCGCTTCTCTAATATACTCACCGCTCATCCTCTTTTTGGGCAAGTCGCGCATGATAACATTCTTTGGCAACAAAGGGGAACCACCCAATTTATTTTATGTAGCTTGCTCAAGCGTTTAAAGCCTGCTCTCAAGTCTTTAAATGAGCAGAACTTCTCAAATGTTTCCTACCGAGCAAGAATGGCCAAATAATTACTCAAGGAAAAGCAAAGGGTTTTTCATGATAACCAGGATGATCTTGTTGTTCGCCAAACCGTTCCTGAGTTGCGACAATCTGCCATGTTCTTGGCTAATGCACGATCCAACTTGGATCAAGCTGTGAGATTAGTCCAAGTATAAAAGCATCCTGCTAAAGGTAAATCAGAAAGCCCAACTCGAAACAACAATTATCAAAATCTCTAACTTCATAGGGGGTGACCTCCGCCCCCCAACCGCCGCTCGTTCGTTTTCAAAACAGAATTGAAATCGCCCAAGAGGAGCTAGTGGTCACTAATCATTGGTTTAATAAGATACAAATTTTCCCAAAGGGATCGACGATGGACCACAAAGTGAAGACCATAAATGAAGATTACAAAAGACTTCCTGCCACTAATGGAGCAAGTAATAACAGAATGGACCACTTGTGGATGCGATTCAATAACTTCTAATGAGATCCGCAAAGGATTCAAAAAATAGCTATACGCCCGCCTGCTACAACATCTAAATGCTAAAAAAAATCCAGCCACGAAGATTAAACATAACAAAATTAACAAAGCGAGAAGAAAGAGATTTGGTTTCGAGAATACTATTAACGTCCAACGATAAATCACGAACTATATTAGCAGCTTCTTTATGTTTAAGGACGAGCTAAAGCCCCTCACATTCCAAGAAGCGATCCTCATGATGACTTGGGAAAGGCATTACCCTTTCCAATGTCTTTAGATTGTTTGGGTGGAACCTTCGATAGTAATGAAATTCTGAGATGACGCTGCTACTTTCGATGAAGAAACTACCGCTTTTTTCTTTGTTGAAACATCTGTGTGTTTTGAAGTTTGATTAAGAGCCTTTTTGGTGCCCTTTTTGTGAACAACCTCAATGAACGGTGCTTCCTCAACTTCAACTTGTTACCCAGAATCAATACCATTAACTTGGGCTTCTGTCGCCTTAGAAGCAATAGGGGCAACTTCTTGTTGTCCCGAAACACGATCAAGGTGGTAATTCTTGGTGTCTCAAGATTATCTTCGTCGCTAGTAAAAATGATGTGAGTGTTTGGAGGATCTGCCTTAGCTTTTGCCACAAAAGCCCCACTCACATTAGCACCATTTCTGTCAAAACTAGGCTGCAGAATTTTTGTTGAAACTGATGCATTGCTGCTCGTGTTCACTTTCTTGGTAGTAGCAGCCTCTGTCTTCTCCTTAGCCTTGCCTTGCATTGCCATTTTACGGGCTGCACATCCTTGCAAACTATTGCCCAATATTTTGCAATCCGTGCAAAACTTAGGCAGAAATTCATAATCCACCCTTTGCTTTCTAGTATTCCCATTCGGCATCCCTATGTTAATGTAAGGCACTCGCTCTTTCGATGCATCAATTTTAACAAGAACACGGGGATATTTACCACGCTAACGAGTTTTTGTGAGCATATCGGATGCAATTGGGATCCCTACTATTGAAGCTTGCTTGCTAAGTCCAATAGCAGACCACATACGCAAGGAAGGGCCAGGAAACTTGTCCATACCGGGACTATTTTAAGATCAATATCACTGTCCTTTCGAAGCACCGAGTGATTGTCTTCAAAATAAGAGTCCTGGCATGAGCAAAGGCCCTCCGCAAGGACCTTGTCCCTACAAAATCACATTCAAACTGGAAAACAATCCAGCCACCACTATAGTGTTTGTTGATACGGTACTTCACTTTCCATCTTTTACAAAGCGCATGAAGTGCTTCAAATCCAGGGAAAGGCCCTGCAAAGAAGCCAAATAACTAGAGCCCCAAGCTTCCTTCACCTCAATCATGTCACTAGATTCGTAGATCACGTCTTCCTCTTTGGATACAACATTTAAGAGAGAGAATCCCTCCTCAATTTTCCTGTTTATGGCGGCCACCTTTTGTGCCCATGTAGGGCAGGGGTCATACCAGCATTTTTGACTGCAGAATCTGGCTTGGGACTTTCATTGAACATCGAGTGTGCAGTCGTTTTTACAGCATATTTTAGGGACACAAAGGACTGCTTAAGCCCTTGCCCATTACATGAATTCATGAAGGAAGAGTCCACAGACCCTAGAGTAACGGAAATGCTAGGAGATTCAACTCCTACAAACCCAACACTATCATTACACTTCTCAAAAATTTGCGCAACAGAATGGAAAGCCATTAATGGCTTAGCAAGCAGAATGGGAAGCCATTAATGGCTTAGCAACTTGGGGGATTTGAGAGGGGGCCCTGTATGTGGTACTGCAATGGCGGTAAGGTTGGTGGCAGTAGTCACATGCTAAGCACATAATGTTTAGTTACACGATGTGTAGAGCCGTCAGAACAATAAATGTTGTTAGTTAATTATGTTCATATTAGTAATTATCTATAAATGTGTTGATGAAAGTTAGCACGATCCTTCAAAGATAGAATAGTTTGAGATAAACTGGCTAGGATGATGGTAGTGGAGGGAAGTTGGTATCAGTGGTGGTGGTGGGAGCTATTGGAAGTAATAGATGGGAGAAAAAGAATGAGTTTTCTGGAAATAGGTGGGGTGAGATGATATTGGGGGTTGATGAGAGGGGGGGGGGGGGGGGTTAGAATTTGAAATGAGTTTGATTTGAATTATTGTAATTAAACTTTAATCAGGCTTTAATTTGAGGATTAAGTTAGTTAATGACGTAAATGATAAAGTTTGAGGTTTAATTTAAAATTATTTGTTCATATCGCATGACTAGTCAATCCCTGATGTAAGACTAGGCCAACTCTGATACGGTGATAACGTCCAATGTTTCATCTCAAAACCAATTGCCTATTCAAGGCGTAACCCAAGATCTTTATATAGTGAGCGCATAGCTAGTTAATTTTTGATGTAGGATATTTAATTCATTAGTAACAAGATTGTGAGGTTTATCAAATATTAGTAATAAAATTTGGTATTAAAATTTTATCAATGAGATTAGGGTCGGCCATTTACGGTTCCGGTTCGCGTAAACCATGAACCTTAATCGGCCCGTGTTCATCCCGGTTACGGTTCCGGACGGTTCATGATTTTTTTTTTTTTTTTGCATAGAAAAAACAATTTAAAAATTATTTTATAATTGATTTTTTAAAAAAGTTATAGAAAAAATGTTTAAATAAATAAAAAGTCTGTCCACGGCCCTCTTTTCTTTTATATACTCAACAATTTTAAAAGCTTAATATAAAACAAATGAAGTATACTCGCAAATATAGTAGACTAATGTTAGCATAACAAAAATATAGTATATTTTTTTGTTCATTGAATTGGCCAAAAAACTTGGTCAAACGACTATATTCAAGTCAATTTCCCGTTAGTAACTGATACTTCTGACGAAACCGTTAGAAATCTGACGGTTTCTGGCGATTTCCCACTGTTTATGCCATGGTTTGCGGTTCAGGTTCTAGGTTCCGGTTCACGGTTTAGTCTTGACGGTTCAGAACCGCTAGTTTCGTTTTTTGGGGGTGGGGGGTATGTGTAACGCCCATCCTTATTCTTGTTAAATTCCTGACTTGCTTGATAAATTCTTGAACTTGCATATTATGTGCTAGTTTTACTTGAATTAATTTCTTAACTTCTTTAGAATATTAAAGTGGTTAAATGTCTAGTTTTGGCTTTTGGGTCATTTGTGAAAATATGACTTTAGGGGCCTTTTTGTTAAAAGTGAAACTTGAGGGGCCTATTGGTCATTTCTTGAAAGTTGTTAAGGATAAACTTGTTGTTTGCCTTCTCTGAGTCATTTATCCCCAAATTGTTTTACGTTCTTCCTCTGTCTCAGAAAGCTAGGTTTAGGGTTTACCTTATTCTCGACTCCTCGAGTTTAATTATCCCTCTGTTCTTGATTCCGATCCCGGATAAATATTCGTGGCGTTGAATAGAGCGTTTCCTGCCGAACAGAAATAAGTTTGGTTGACTTTGATTTCGGAGTAGGTAAGTTATTAGCTCCCCCTTGTTTGTAATAACATGCATATATGTTATTCCTGATACTTGTGATTGTTAATTTTGTGTTTGGGGTGATTTTCGTGATACTTGTAAGTCTGGGACAAAGGGAGTATAAAAGACTCTGTAGAAATAAAAGAGGAAATGAACTTGAAAATGTGTTCTGGGCATGTTTAGAGCATGTTTAGAGTGTATTTTTGTATGTCTTGAATGTCTTGAGTGTTAATAAGTTATACTCCTACAATTGGGACGGAGAATTCTTAACCTGGGAAAGAATTGAGCATTTGCTGTAAATAGTACCAAGCGCCCGCTTGGTTATGTACCAAGCGCCCGCTCGCCATAGTGTGCGACCGCACTAAATCACTTGTGCGACCGCACAAGCTATCTGAAGAATTTCTATACAAAATGTGCTGAAGTGAGCGGCCGCCCGGTGCAAAGTGAGCGCCCACCCGGTTGCCCTGAAAAATAAAAAGCTTGTTTAAAGTTTGTATAAGTTGGAAGTAGTCCTAGTTAATGTATATAGCCTTAATATAAGATGTCCTAGCAAGTGTTGTGACACCTTAGGGGCATCAGAACTTGGTCTTGAACATGATTACTCATTGAATTAAAATGAGAACTTGAATATAAGAGTACGAACTCTTTTCTATGTCTTGAAAGTGCTATGAACAAGCACTAATGTGTTAAATGTGTCTTGATACCAATGTTTGTGCACCTTAGGGGCATTAGAACAAAGTCTTGGACTTGAACATCCTAAGAATAGGATCAAGAACTTGTAAGAGTAAAATGTATAAATCTTATACATGCTTGAATGTCCAAAGATTGGAATTATAACTTGAAGTATAAGACAATAAAATCTTGTACATGACTTGAACATCCAAAGAATTGGATTAAGACTTGAATATAAGATGATAAAATCTTGTACATGACCTGACACCAATACATGTGTATGGTAAGGAATTTGAAAGTGCTATGAACAAGCACTAACGTGTATGAGAAATGTTCTTGATATGTATGTGCAAACATTGCATATAGTTGCTTGATAACAATGTGACTTCTTGATTACTTGAAGCATGTTCCTTGATGAGCTAGTCCACTACTTTTGGATTAGTTATACTCTTGTAGTTCAAGTAAACATCTACTTGTGCATTCTTGTGTGAGTCCAGCTGGTCCTTGCTTGTTCGGAGGTATATAGGTTCACGCTTATCGCGAGCTGGGGCTAAGTTGATAATCGGGGATCTATGTATCTGCGCTTGACCCCTTACTACAGGCCATAGTAAGGGCATAGCTTCCTTTATTAGAGCAATAAGCCTGATAAAAGTGAATGCTAAACCTCTTGAACACCTCGTGAATCTTGATCTTGGGAATGACACTGGTTACTGGGTCTTCTTATATATACTGTATAAGCAGTTTCTTGATATTGATCGTGATAAGTCCATAGCAATACAAGCTACGACAACAATGGTATTCTTGGGAGGGATAAGGAAGGAAGCAATATCCTTTGTAACGTGATAACTTAGCCTTATGTGCTACTTGATGAGTTGGCTTAGCCTCTCATATACTTGTTACTTGATGATACTTGATACATGATTACTTGAGTATCTACTTGAATTGCATGATAACATGTCATGTAGTTGCATCTAATAGCTTACTGAGATTTATCTCACCCCGTTCCTTGTTTACTTGTATTCCTTAGATCAAAGGAAGGATAGTGCGCAGTGAGGCTCGACATAGCTGGGAGCTTACTACGCAGGTCGTGATTCTCTTGGGGCTTGTGTCCTTTTATACTTTGGTGAGGACGATTTTGTATGGGTTATGTAATCCTTATTTTGGGGTAGACAGACTTGTATAGTACTTGTTGTCTTTAGACATCTCTTGATGCCAGCTTATGTGCTGGCATGTCTTCCGCTGTATGTAACCAAGTTTGGTTTTAATTTTCTTGTCTAGAACTCTTGTTGTGAGCTATCTTAGCTCCTTACTCTTGAGTATTTATATTATGTCAGTTTGATTCTAGCAGGTATTATTCCTGTTTCTTGTTAGTTTCTTGATTCTTGTTAGTTACGCGCACCAGGTTCGAGGTTTCATTAAGGAATCCCGGGACTTGGGGCGTGTCAGTATGAACCTTAACCGGCCCTGATAAAAAACGGTTCCGATTCCTCCGGTTCTGGTTTTCCGGGCGTTCATGGCGGTTACAGGCTTTTCGGTTCCGATTCCGAGCCGGTTTGGCGGTTCCGGTCCGGGTCCGGTTTGGCCATCCCTAAACGAAACACAGAAAAGTGAAATAAATGGAACGGAAGACGGGAGTAGAAACGTGAAAGGTCTACACCAGCACCCATTTGTAAACCGTGAAAAGCACCAATTGAGCGGTCTGTTTTCAAGCGGCAAAATTGGCGCTTTTTCCATAGCGGCGAGCACCATAACTTCACCTACTACTACTTGTTGGCAGCCATTGTCGTTCAAACTTTAAAAGCTTGTTCAATCTTGCCAACAATGGCAGACGAACAAGAAGACAATGCAAGAAACAAGGTGTGTCCGAGTTTCATGGGGAGCATTGCAAGGGGAGTGGATCTAGGAGGGAGAAGACGAAGTTAGACTTGCAGAGAAATCAAGGTAGAAGTTGATTTGGGGAGGCAAGAAGAATCTAACACGGAGAGGTTGACGCGTCGCTTGGTTTCAACTCGCCTTATTACTTGGGTGTGGTGGCTCATGACGGGAAGAGCGTGGGGGCTCGTACTCGTAATGGAAGAGCGTGGAGGGTCATCATCATCAAGGAGGAGCTTGGTGTTACAATTGGGTGCGAAAATATTTGGTGGTTCATTCTCTGGTGGGAGTATGATAGGAGTTTGTTACAATGGTGGTTTAGGTCTCCAGGTGGGAGATTGTTGGGGTGTGGAGTCAAATCATGGAGCGAGGAATCAAAACCATGAAGAAAGGAGTCAAAACCGGGACAAGACGGTGCATTCGGCCGAATATAAGGAGGGCCTCGGCCGAACATGTTGGGTGTTGGCGTGAATAGGCGTGAAAGTGGAAGCAGGTGTGCGTTGTTGGGCCTAAAGCCCAATTTCTTATTCACGTGGCTAATCAAGGAATTTTGATTCCTTAAGGAATTAGTTTCCTTATTCTATCCTGCTCCTTCTGTCTCTGATCGGACAATTAGGTTTTGTAGCCCTATAAATATATTGTGACAACCACCATAATATTCTGTACTTTGTGTTAGGAGAAAGTTAGGATATCAAGAGAGAGCCACAAAATAGTGTTAAGGAGGGGGCCGGGGGCCTAGGAGAGCCATGGGGGGCGATCCTACAACCCGACCGTGACCGTGTTGTGTTTGTTCTTGGAGGAGGTGAGCTAATATGCGTGAGGGTTGTTCTTTGAGAATAGCCATGCTAGATCTGTGTTATGGCATGTGCAAAGTTGTTACGATCTTCATATATTATTATAGTGATATCCTGGCTTGGTGCCCCCGGATGTAGCCATGTGTTGGTGAACCGGGTTAACAAATCTATGGTGTTATTTTGTTCTTTCATATTATTATTCATGTGTTGAATTGTATTCTCCATATTGACGACTGCTAGTATGGGCTAGTGGATGTGGAGATCCCCCAAATCCCCTACAGGCGATGCAATTTGGGATGGATCAAGATCTCCCAGTTGCTGCTGATGCTTTGGACTATAACTCTACCTGTGAAATTGTAAGCATTTGTGTTCCTTCGATATCCTTCTATTCTGGTGTTTCCTTGAGATACTCAAATTGGTGGAAGGACTCCATGATCACTCGTGAAGTTGCTCTCAAAGATGCATTGTCGCAAACAAGGAACTTCTTTCTGAGGTAATGTTTATTTTCGAACATGTTATAACTCTGTATGGCAGGAATATATGGTGGAACTGGTATGTGAAGTTATTTTCTAGCTACTTTTTGCATCGCCAACAATCATATGAACCCTAGGATCCTGTAGTAGACTTTGACGAATCTTTTGTTGATAATGGGAGACTTTACCCAAGAAATGGGTAAAAAAAATGGAAAGATCGGAACATTGGCATGTGTGTACGTTGAGTATATGAACACGTTCTATGAAACTTAATGAAAGTCAATAATTGCCCCACTTATAGTCCTTAACTAAAAAAAGACTATTTCTTTATTATTTGTTGCCTATGGAACAAAATCAAAATTCCAAGGCCAACACCTGAGATGCTTCTTGACGATCAATAGAACTGTAACTATTGTTGAATTATGTTTTATGTCTTGAAATTTGAACCTTTATCATTTTTATTTGAGATAAATGTGTCGTGTTTGTAGAAAATCATTACTTCTCATGTCAGTTATTCACATGAAACTGTTTCATTGCCTTGTCCATGATTAAGGTGCTACGTAAATACTGTATTTTAAGAAAATGAGTGATGAATATTGCCAATTTTATTATCTCTATATATCTCAACGCATTGGCCATTAGTCAAGCTTATGTGGAGCTGTTATTTGTACTCTTTTAACCTTTTCAGTTCTCATTTTTACAACTTGATGAACATTGACAATACTATGTGTAACATCCATGGATTTTGTTAATAACTCAAGTTCTGCCCCTGTGACCCATACAACTATTGCCATTCAACATCTTCTTGATAAATGACACGTGGTTTTGTCCATTACTAGTTTTCTACTATATAGACCCATTTTGTTGCACCACCAGCATTACCTTTATAGAAATTTGCCTTGTTTTCTGCATGTCACATTGTATATCCATTTGTAAAGGGTAGGCATTATTGTGTCAAAAGATGAAAATTTCTCTGGACTTGTCAAAAGCCTATGACCGTGTTGAGTGGGGTTACATTAAGTTGGTTCTTAGCAACTTAATGTATTACTTGGGTTAGTTATCTTATGATTATACACTCAAGTTCAGTTTCTTAGTCTTTGGAATGACAGGGTACTGGAATGTGTTACTTGTGTTAGTTATCTTACGATTTTCAATGGGGCGGGGGTGGGGTGGGTTAAAAGTTACCCCTACCTAGGGTCTTATACCCGTTATCTCCCCATTTGTCTATTTTACTAACTCGATTGTCCCCGTGGCTTAGGTTTTAGAGGCGTTGTATAGTTTTTGGTTTTTGATCCTTAATTTTGAGAAATGTCGTTCTTCCCTACTATCCCTTTGGATCATAAGTGTTGGGCCCAATGAAGAAGTCAAACATAAAGAGGGATTCAACAACCTTCCTGATTATGAAGTCAAGCAACACAAGTAATCCCTATATTTGAGAGAAAATTATTGCCAGCATCCTTTAAATAAAGACCCTCACCCTAATGCTCATTGCTCGAAGCAAGGTACATTTAATTTGGTAATTTAAGGTGCTTGTGGACATATCGGTGAACCCAATGAATCTGATTTTGATAATGCATTGGCACGTGTGTACATTGAGGATATGAATAAGTTACAATTTTTTGAAGAAGTATGTTTCTCAGATCCTCTCTCCCTCTCTGTGTGTCAGTCTCAATCACGTTGGCTGAATTTTATTCTGGTAAATTAGTAAAAGGAAGAATTAACAGGGAAACAGAGACTAGTTCGTGTTAACATAGATTCAGTGACAGCTCCAATAAAGAATTCAAGCAACACCGGATATTCCCGTAGTCGAGAGAAAATCAAGGTCGTTCCCCTCAACGAAAAAGACTCCCGCCTTCATGCTTACTACTCGAAACAAGGTAACTTCAATTTCGCACACTTTGAAGATTTAAGTTTCCTTCAGCTATACACATTTCTCAAGTTAATTACATTATTTTTAAGGTGCTTGTGGACCAGCTGATGAACACAAGGATCCAGCAGTAGACTTTAATGATTCTGATGTGGATAATGCATTGGCGTGTGTGTCCGTTGAGTATATGAACAAGTTCTACATAACTTCATGAAGGTCAGTGTGTGCCCCATTTATGGTCCTTAACTAAAAAAGACTCTGTTTCTTTATCATTTTGTTTCCTGATGTTTGTGTAGGGAGATAGTAACAATTTTCACCAAAATTCATTATTAAAACTATAAAAAATCCCACATAAAAGTCCCCCACAAGTATCGTTTGTAGTCAAGTTACGTCCCGACTATGATGGATAGTTAAGAAAAATCTCAATGGAAATCTGCATGTGCCCCTCAAGTGTCAAAAATTGAGGGGCACATTTGTCATTTAAGTTCTGACATTACTTATTATCATTGCATGTGGCCTCCCTCACGCCATACACTGCGATTGGAGCTGTTATGGTGGGAAGTGAAAGTGATGATCTCCCTTCGATCCATTTAAGATGTGATAGAGATGGAGATAGAGAATCAAAATTTGAGATGTAGAGTTAGTGACACTATTAATGCCAACACATAACCAATTTATGCCTACTCTTTACTCACATTTTCATCAATAATAATGCCATAACACGTGTCACTAACACTACATCTGAACTTTTGATTCTCTACCTCCATTTTTTTTTGAACCGGGTAATAGAGAACATATATAGATAAAAAACTGTACAAGTCATCCTGGACATACCCAGGCTCAAGCTATAACAAGGGCAGCCACATGCAATGCTCCTCACCTCAAAAGAGAAAAAACCGAACATAGTTGGAAGGGAACTAAGTAGAACTAATTAAAAGTTCTTCAAAAAGCATCAAAACATTGTGATACAAAGCAAAAATAATTTTGTATACTAGTGTTTTGATTTTTCGAATGAGAACATCGGAAGAGAACTGCTCGCCCTCAAATATAAATCTGTTTCGGGCAGTCCAAAGAAGGTAAATAGTCGCAGCAAAGGAAGTCTGCTTGCTACGAGCTTGCCATTGGTTCCCTTTGACTTCCTTCCTAAGTCATTTGAGACAACTACTAAATGTAGACAGTTGCCTTTGAAGGCCAATCCAATGCTTAATTTCAGCTCAAACCTTTTGCGTGAAAGGGCATTCAAAGAACAAGTGCCGTTGAGATTCATAACTATGCTTGCAGAAAATGTAAGCCATCCATCTCCAATAACGTAAGCCTGTCCGTTTTCATTTTATTAAGGGCGCATAACCACAAAATGAAAGAGTGCTTGGGAAGAATAAAAGGCCCCCAAATCATACAAGCCTAACCCGGTTTATCACTTGTGGTCCTAAAAAGATCATAGGCCACTCGAGCACGCTTAACATCGGACAACCAAGAAAGTTTGTTATTGCTGCCTCTAGAACTTCGCCACGTTTGCTCACTAGCTTGTCCCGAATGAGCAAAATGTTTTTAATCAAAGGTAAGTCATTTGGCTTGACGCACCAGCCCCAAATATTACCATGCTGAAGGTACTAGTGAATTATCCACCTGTTCCTAAGAGAGTCTTTCTTGTCGTGGATATTCCACAACATTTTAGCAAGCAAAGAACAATTCCAAGATTTTAGATCGCGAAGGCCAAGCCATCCCTCTGATTTGGGCAAGCAGATCTTGTCCCAAGAAACACTAGCAACTCCAAAACCCCACAAATAATTCGCCACAATTGAATAATTTTGCTTTGGATTTGGGTTGAATATGGATAACTGAGAGCCAAAAGTAGTCAACTCCCTGAAGCACGGATTTAACCAGCAGCTCGGGCAGCGAATGATAGAGAATTGCACTCCAACCGTTAATCTACATGTGAATCTCTTCAAGCAAAGGCTCGAAATAATTTGATTTCAGTTTTGCTGCAGCAAGAGGAATGCCGAAGCATCGAAACGGCATACTTCGGGCAAAAAGGCTGTAATTTTAAGAATGTTAGCAGCTTCTTGAACTCCCATGCCAGCCAAATAAATGTTGGATTTTTGGACATTCATAGACAAGCTGAGACATTTCCAAAGTCCTTGAGACATTTCCAAAGTCCCTAAGACATTTCCAATCATTGAGGTTGTACACAATAAAGGCACTAAAAAGGCTTCAACTCAGACTTCTAAAAAGGCATCAGTTGCAACAAAGAAAGTAGCAGCTTATTCTCAGAATTCATCGACTTTGTCGAATGTTCCATCCAAACAATCATCAAAAGATAATGGAAGGGGTAATGCTCTTCCTAAGTCTTCATGAAGATCGCTTCTTGGAATATAAGGGGCTTCACCTAGTCCCTTAAGCATAAAGAATCTGCTAGCCTTGTTCATGATTTATTGTTAAATGTTATTAGTATTCTCAAAACTAAATCTTCTTCTTCTCGTTTTGATAATTTTGTTCAATTTAATCTTCGTGACTAAAATTTTTCTAGCAATTTGGATGTTATAGCAGGCGGGTGTATATCTATCTTTTGGAACTCTTCGCGAGTCTTATTAGAAGTTATTGAATCACATCCGCAAGTGGTTCATACTATTATTACTTGCCGCATTAGTGGAAGTAATTCTTTTGTCAGTTTTATACATGGTATTTACTCGGTTCTCAATCGTAAATCTCTTTAGGAAAATCTGAAGCATCTTAAATCAAGGATTAGTGACCCTTGGGTGATTTCAATTCTTTTTTGAAATCAAACAAGCGTCGGTTGGGGGCGGAAGTCACCCCTTAAGTAAGAGATTTTGAGAATTGTTATCATGCTCTAAAGGATGTTATCATGCACGATTTGCCCAAAAAGAGGATGGGTGGTGAGCATGTTAGAGACAACCAAGGATGTTTTCCTCGAGTGTCGGTGTCAAATAAAGACACCACACAAGGTGAGTGATCGGACGAACACGGTTGCAAACATTCAACACAAGGATGGAAGTCCGAAAAAATCCAAGAATTATCAACCATTGCACGATCTAATTTGGACCAAATAGAGAAATTAGTCCAAGTATAAAGGCATCCTGCAAAAAGTAAATCAAAGAGACCCAACTCAAAACAACAATTCTCAAAATCTCTAAATTCATAAGGGGTGACTTCCGCCCCCAACCGACACTTGTTCGATTTCAAAATAGAATTTAAATCACTCAAGAGAAGCCAAGGGTTGCTAATCCTTGCTTTAATATGCTTCATATTTTCCTAAAGAGATCTACGATGGACCACCGAGTAAATACCATATATGAAACTGAGAAAAGAATTCCTGCCACTAATGAGGCAAGTAATAATAACATAAACCACTTGAGGATGCGATCCAATAACTTCCAATGAGACTCGCGAAGAGTTCCAAAAGATAGCTAGACGCGCGCGTGCTTTAACATCCAAATTGCTAGAAACATTCCAGCCACTATGACTAAATGTAACAAAATTATCAAAACGAGAAGAAGAAGATTTAGTTTCAAGATTACCAATAACATCCAACGATAAATTACGAACAAGGCTAGGAGCTTCTTTATGCTTAAGGGACGAGCTGAACCCCCTTACATTCTAAGAAGCGATCTTCATGAAGACTTAGGAAGGGGCTTACCCCTTCCATTATCTTTAGTGCCCTTTTTGTGTACAACCTCAATGAACGGAAATGTCTTAGGGACTTTGGAAATGTCTCAGGTCTGCGTATGAATGTCCGAAAATCCAACATTTATTCGGCTGGCATGGGAGTTGAAGCTGCTAACATTCTTGAAATTACAGCCCTTTAGCCCGAGAGTATGTCGTTTCGATACTTGGGCATTTCTCTTACCGCAACAAAACTGAAATCAAACTATTTCGAGCCTTTGCTTGAAGAGATTCACAGGTATATTAATTGTTGAAGCTGCAATTCTCTATCATTCGCCGGCCGAGCTGAACTGGTTAAATCCGTGCTTCAGGGAATTGACTACTTTTGGCTCTCAATTATCCATATTCAGTCCAAATCCGCAGCAAAATCATCCAATTGTGGCGTAATTATTTGTGGGGGGTTTTGGTGGGGGGGTTTTGGTGCTGCTAGTATTTCTTGGAACAAGACCTGCCCTCCCAAATTAGAAGGAGGGCTTGGCATTCGCGATCTGAAATCTTGGAATTGTTCTTTGCTTGAGGAAGTGTTGTGGAATATCCACGAGAAGAAAGACTCTCTTAGGAATAGGTGGATAAATCACTACTACCATCAGCATGATAATATTTGGGGCTGGTGCGTCAAGTCAAATGACTCACCTTTGATAAAAAATATTTTACGCATTCGGGACAAGATAGTGAGTAAATGTGGCGGAGTTCAGCAACAACAATCTTTGTTGATCGTTCGAATGTTATTCGTGCTTGAGTGGCCTATGTTCTCTTTTAAGTCCACAAGTCTTGTATGGTTTGGGGGCCTTCTATTTTGCCCAAACACTCTTTCATTTTGTGGTTATGCGCCCCTTAACAAATCGAAAACAAAGGACTGGCTTATGTTTTTTTGAGATGGATGGCTTATGCATTTTCTGCAACCGTAGTTATGAATCGCAAAATCACTTGTTCTTTGAATGCCCTTTCACTGAAAATGTTTGAGCTGAAATTAAGCATTGGATTGGCCTTGAAAGGCAACTGTCTATATTTTGTAGCTGTCTCAAATGGCTTAGAAAGGAAGCCAAAGGGAACGAATGGCAAGCTCGTAGCTAGCGGATTGCCTTCGTTGCGACTATTTACCTTCTTTGGACTGCCCGAAACAGATTTATATTTCAGGGCGAGCAATTCTCTTCCGATGTTCTCATTCGGAAAATCAAAACACTAGGATACAAAATTATTTTCGCTTTGTGTCCTAATGTTTTGATGCTTTTTGAAGAATTTTTAGTTAGTTCTACTTAGTTTCCTTCTGATTATGTTCGGTTTTTTCTCTTTTGAGGCGAGGAGCCTTGCATGTGGCTGCCCCCTGTTATAGCTTGAGCCTGGGTATGCCTGTCGCGACCCCGGACCCCGGGACCGCGATCTGGACGTCGACTCTAAAACCAAAACAGTGAAATACCAGAGTTAAAAATTCCATTTATACCAAAAGGTAATGATCCAAAGTTTTACAAAACCAAGTTCGATAAAAACCAAATACAGCTTATCATAAACTTCCACAAGTTTATGCTAACAAGAATGCAAATATACAAAAACCTAATGACGTCAATGGTTGGTACAATTATCCCCAAAAGGTTACACATTGATATAATGTAAACCAACCTATACAACTTTCCCCAAAAGAACGGATCCACACTCGACGTCCTCTTTCTCGTGATCAGCGAGACTAATCCTTAGCACCTGGGGGGGGGGGGGGTTAAGGAAAAACAAAGATGAAAGGAAACGGGGTGAGATAAATCTCAATAAGTTACTAATGCAACTACATGACATGCTATGATGCAATAAGCAGTAAGCAATGATAAATATCACATAGCACATCGCAATTATCATATAACAGATAGCAGCGGAAATAAACACATAACAAAGGATATAGCCAAGGTTTTCCAAACCGGAACATCCAAATAAAGGATCGCTGCGCAGCTTCAATAATCAACCAATCAACATCTTCATAATGGCATGAAAGCCGAAGAGAAAACCCCGGTACCGGAACCACATCATAAAAGTGTCACAAGGGACAAGGACCATGACACAAAGTCATGCCCATTAGCCAGATGCATTCACAAAGGAACGCTGACTTATCCTTTCCAAGGCCAATCTGGAGAAGGGGTATAGTAAGGGCAAAACAATGGTCAACATTATAATGGACTTGGCTTTGCCATTATAATCTTTCCCATCGCCCGATGCAACAAATATGCCAGCTGGGCTTCCAAATAAATGCTAAGTAATAATAATCTAGCATGAATAAACAACTTAAGGTTCCAAAGTAGGGAACCAATCCAAGTAAATTACACAAAGGTAAACCATACCAAGAAGTCACCAAGAAAGTGAAATGCACTAACAATAGCCAATTAAGGTGCTCTAATAATTTCCACCATAACAACACTAATCTCTTATCACATTTGACCACAAAGGACCCAGTTAACTCAAGCACACAAGCAAAACTATTCACTCATCTCGAAGAGCTCAAGGAGAGCTTTAAAATGATAGTTTATTCGTCCAAAACGGAGTTCGGATGAGAAAGTTATGGAGGAAACAATTTTAGAAGAAAAGGGAAGAATATACCAGAATTTTAGCTTGGCACGACCGTGCCTAAGAAAGTGGCACGACCGTGCCAAACATTTCGAGAGGAAAGGCAATTTTGGCATATTGGCACGACCGTGCCTAAGAAAATGGCACGACCGTGCCAACCAAGACGGGAGAAAAGGGAATTGTGGCACGACCGTGCCAAACCTTACGAGAGGGAAAGTGAATTGTGGCACGACCGTGCCAAATAAAGGAGCACGACCGTGCCAGATGAACAAAGCCCAGATTCATCCAAGGTTCACCATTTTCGGGCCAAAACTCACCCAAAACACCAAATACTCAAAATCAACACTCCCAACAAGGTTTCTAAGGTACCCAAACATCTTTTAACTAGAAAGGGGATCTAAATACACCATTTATAAACTAAAACCACGAATCAAAACCAACATTTCAAAATCACCATTTTTGACCAAAAACTCAAATAAATTCCAAATAAATTGCAAACTCATCCAAACTTCCAATATAACAACAAAAGCATTATATGAACATGATATGAACATTTTAGCATTAAAATAGGGTAAAAGTAACTTACTTGCAAATTCTCAAAGTTGATGGATTTCAATTCTTTTTGGCTCTACACGATCCTATCGACGATCTAAACAATGTTCACGTTTTAAGAAATGAGAGAAGATGAGAGGAAGAAGGAGAAAATGAAGAGAGAAGGAGAAGGAAGAAACTTACCCAAAGTTGCTAGAGAGAGGAAGAAGGTTGCTGGGAAGAGAAGAGAGGGAGTTGGAGTGTAAGAGTGGAAGAGGAGGAGTAGGGAGGGAGTAGGGAGATGATTAAAATATTTACACTTAGGTCCCCTCTCTCACACTACACACAAACTACACTCCCAACTAACAATTAAGACTCAACACTTTCACAATAGCCCAAATAACACGAATAAAATGCTAGGCATAAATATTATAACACATAAGTTGCACACATAAATATTTAAATAAATAATAATTTAAATAAATAAATAAGCAAATAATTAAATAAAAATCATTTAATTACTAATAAAATAGAGCCTAGATTTCGGGTCGTGACATTCACTCCCCCTTAAAGAAAATTCGACCCGAATTTTAACGAGACTTACCTTAAACAAAAAGCCACGGAAATTTCCTCTCGATCTCATCACGAAGCTCCCACGTCGACTCCTCGATGTTATGATTCCTCCAAAGAACTCGAACCAAAGAAATGCTCTTGCTCCTCAACTCTTGGACTTTAGAATCTAAGATCCGAACCGGTCGTTCCTCATAAGACATATCGGACTCAATATCCTCCGGTATCCTCGGTAACACGTGCGACGGATCATGAACATACTTCCGAAGCATAGAAACGTGAAAGACGTTGTGCAACCGGTCCAAAGACGGCGGTAACGCGAGTCGATACGCAAGAAGTCCAACCTTTCCCAAAACCTCAAACGGGCCAATAAACCTCGGAGCCAATTTACCTTTCTTCCCAAATCTACGAATACCCACCTTTGGAGATACCTTCAAGAATACCAAATCACCAATTTGAAAACTAAGGTCTCGCCTTCGGTTATCTGCGTAGCTCTTATGTCGACTCTGGGCTGTCTTCAACCTATTCCGGATAACTTTAACTTTCTCAACCGAATCCTGAAGTAAATCAACACCCAAAACTTTCGCTTCACCGACCTCATCCCAACAAATAGGCGATCTACACTTTCTTCCATACAAAGCCTCATACGGTGCCATCTCGATACTAGCCTGATAACTGTTGTTGTAAGAGAACTCCACTAACGGTAGGTGCGAGTCCCAAGAATCGGAAAAGTCTATCGCACAAGCTCGCAACATATCCTCCAAAATCTGAATAGTCCTCTCGGATTGACCGTCGGTCTGGGGATGAAAAGCTGTACTGAATCGCAAATCTGTACCCAAAGCCTCCTGAAACGCCTTCCAGAATCTAGAAGTGAACCTCGGGTCTCGATCTGACACAATGCTAACCGGAACTCCATGCAGTCTAACAATCTCATCAATATAAAGGGTGGCAAGCTTCTCCATCGAATATCTGATGTCAATAGGCAAGAAATGGGCACTCTTGGTCAATCTATCCACTATTACCCAAACACTATCATACTTCCTACGGGTACGAGGCAGTCCCGTAACAAAATCCATAGTCACATGCTCCCATTTCCACTCGGGAATCTCTAACGGCTGAAGCAATCCCGCGGGTCTCTGATGCTCGGCTTTGACCTGCTGACACGTTAAACACCTCGAAACGTACTCCGCTATCTCCCTTTTCATATTAATCCACCAAAATTGTTGCTTCAAATCCTGATACATCTTCGTACTACCCGGATGAATAGTATACCTCGATTTGTGACCCTCATCAAGAACTCTCTGTTTAATTCCATCAACATCCGGAACACACAATCGACCACGGAAAGCCAACACTCCAGTCGGGCTAATAGAAAAATCCTCGAAATTCTTTTCCTTCAATTTACCCGTTATCTTCACCAACTCGGGATCTTCTTTCTGAGCTTCCTTTATCCTCTGAATTAGGGTCGGAGACACCCTAATATTCGCAAAAATAGCCCCATGTCTCGATTCACGAGGAGACCAATCTCGAACATCCTCAAGCATTTTCCACTCTCGAACCATCATCGAAGCCACATAAGACTTTCTACTAATCGCATCGGCTACCACATTCGCCTTCCCCGGATGATAAGAAATCATACAATCGTAGTCCTTCAATAATTCCATCCATCGGCGCTGTCGGTTGTTCAATTCCTTCTGAGAGAATAGGTACTTCAAACTTTTGTGATCCGTAAAAATCTCAAACTTCGCCCCAAAAAGGTAATGCTTCCATTTGTGCAACGCAAATACAATAGCCGCTAACTCCATATCATGAGTGGGGTAATTCTGTTCACTAGGGGGTCAACTTCCTCGAAGCATACGCGATTACTTTCCCATTCTGCATCAACACACAACCCAAACCCTCTTTCGAAGCATCACTGTAAATCACTAGACCATCGCTCCCATTAGGCAAAGTCAAGATCGGTGCGGTAGTCAACCTCTTCTTCAATTCCTCGAAACTCTTGTCACATTTCTCGGTCCACACAAACGGAACATTCTTCCGGGTCAACTGAGTCATCGGAGTAGCAATCCTCGAAAACCCTTCAATAAACCTTCTGTAATAACCGGCTAAACCAAGAAAGCTTCTAACCTCTGTCACTGACTCGGGTCTCTTCCAATCCACTATAGCTTCAATCTTTGACGGATCCACAGAAATCCCATCTTTCGAAATAACATGACCCAGAAATGACACCTTCTCGAGCCAAAATTCGCATTTACTGAACTTTGCAAATAATTTCTCCCTCGCAAGAACGGATAAAACTGTCCTCAAGTGTTGCTCGTGCTCCTCTCGAGATTTCGAATAAACAAGAATGTCGTCGATGAAAACCACCACAAACGAATCAAGATAGGGATGGAAAATCCGGTTCATCAAATCCATAAATACGGCCGGCGCGTTAGTCAACCCAAACGGCATAACCAAGAACTCATAATGACCATAACGAGTGCGAAGAGCAGTCTTCGGAATATCCTCCGATCTAACCTTCAACTGATGGTACCCACTCCTCAAATCAAGCTTAGAGAAAACCACGGACCCTTGAAGCTGATCAAATAAATCATCAATATGCGGTAGAGGATACTTGTTCTTCACCGTAACCTGATTCAACTTCCGGTAATCTATACACAATCTCAACGAACCATCTTTCTTCCGCACAAATAAAACCGGTGCTCCCCACGGGGAAACACTAGGGCGAATAAACCCTCGATCAAGCAACTCTTGCAACTGAACCTTTAATTCCTTCAATTCTGCGGGAGCTAACCTATAAGGCGCTTTCGAAATTGGAGCCGTACCCGGCAAAAGATCTATACAAAACTCAATCTCACGATCGGGAGGCATAACATACTCGGTAGAGAAAACATCGGGAAATTCCCGAACTACCCGAACACTATCCAAATTAGGGGATTCTTTCCTAGTATCAAGAACACTAGCCAAATACCCCTCACAACCACTATGCAATAATTTTCCCGCTTTCATAAAAGAAATTAAGCGAACCTTTCTACCCAGAGGACTAGCCTCGAACACAAATTTAGGCACATCGGGAATAGAAAAAGTAACAGTTTTCTTACGGCAATCAACGGAAGCATGAAACTTGCTCAACCAATCCATACCCAAAATGACATCAAAGTCTTGGATAGGAAGAACTACCAAATCCGCACAAAGGACTCGACCACAAATAACCACATCACAAGCACGAAAGACTCGATCAGAAATCAAGCATTCTCCTATAGGGGTCGACACCTCTAGCACGTACGGTAAAGACTCGAATGCAGCATTTAACATGGAAGCAAATTGCACAGAAATGTATGAATGAGATGATCCTGGATCTACTAACGCTCGTGCGCTCACATTAGACACAGAAACAATACCTCCAATAACGGATGGATCATCGGTCGCTTGTTGTTGATTCATTGCAAACACTTTCCCTTGGACCTTGGGCTTCCCGGCGGCATCCCTTTTCTGACCCTGATTAATACTAACCCCTGACCCGGATGACTGTCCTCGGTGCCTCGTGCAATCTCTCGCAAAGTGCCCCATTTCACCACAATTGATGCACTTGCCTTGCTTTTTCCAACACCTATCCTCCGCATGGCCTACCTTCTGACAAAAGGTACAAGGCTTCCTAATTTGGCTCCCTTGGTTCCCAGAAGTGGTACCCGGGTTCCTTGGGTTTTGTTGCCCTCGGGACTGAGATTGTCCCCCAAAGCTACCTCGGTTATCAATTCTTGGTTGTGACTTGCTCTGCGCTCCTTGCTTACTCGGGTTAGCTACCTCAGTCTTCCTTTTATGCTCCCCAATATCTTGCTCTATTAAGTAGGCTCGGTCCACCGCATCTTGGAAAGTCACGATCCGTTGAGCAATTAGTTGAGTACGGATGGAGGTCTTCAATCCCCGAATAAACCTCATAGCCTTTTGTTCCTCGGTCCTCACCAAATAGTCGCAATATCGGGCTAATTCTATGAACTTAGCCGAGTATTGTGCTATAGACAACAATCCTTGTTCCAAGTTGAGTAGCTCGATCTCCTTTCGGTTTTGATCAACAACCGGAATGAAATGCTCCTTGAATTTGCGCACAAACAACTCCCACGCGTACACTGTGCGAGTATCATCCCAAGTAGCTTTAATACCTTTCCACCAATGCTCGGCGGCTCCCACAAGCTTGTAAGCCGCAAACCGGAACTTGTCCTCATCCGAACACCCAAATACGTCATAAATCTTCTCCATAGACTCAATCCACAACTCAGCCTTCCTTACATCGGGCTCCCCATTGAATTCAATCGGTTTCAGCTTCAGAAATTGCTCCAATCCATAGCGGGGTGGTGCTTGTTCAACCCTCGGACCTTGATCATGTATGGCCTTCATGGCCGCCTCAAACATGCCTTGAAACATAGCACGTGCTTCATCCCTTGTATCATTCTGATTTGCATTACCGGAACTACCTTCACCACTCCTTCTACGAACCATCGTAACAAATACCTGCATAAAACAACAACCGTTAATCACTCCGCACACTACTACCCACCTAGGTCATACTAATCCACCTAGACTTATACATAGAGCTAATGCCATAGCTCTGATACCAACTGTCGCGACCCCGGACCCCGCGGGCCCCGGGACCGCGATCTGGACGTCGACTCTAAAACCAAAACAGTGAAATACCAGAGTTAAAAATTCCATTTATACCAAAAGGTAATGATCCAAAGTTTTACAAAACCAAGTTCGATAAAAACCAAATACAGCTTATCATAAACTTCCACAAGTTTATGCTAACAAGAATACAAATATACAAAAACCTAATGACGTCAATGGTTGGTACAATTATCCCCAAAAGGTTACACATTGATATAATGTAAACCAACCTATACAACTTTCCCCAAAAGAACGGATCCACACTCGACGTCCTCTTTCTCGTGATCAGCGAGACTAATCCTTAGCACCTGGGGGGGGGTTAAGGAAAAACAAAGATGAAAGGAAACGGGGTGAGATAAATCTCAATAAGTTACTAATGCAACTACATGACATGCTATGATGCAATAAGCAGTAAGCAATGATAAATATCACATAGCACATCGCAATTATCATATAACAGATAGCAGCGGAAATAAACACATAACAAAGGATATAGCCAAGGTTTTCCAAACCGGAACATCCAAATAAAGGATCGCTGCGCAGCTTCAATAATCAACCAATCAACATCTTCATAATGGCATGAAAGCCGAAGAGAAAACCCCGGTACCGGAACCACATCATAAAAGTGTCACAAGGGACAAGGACCATGACACAAAGTCATGCCCATTAGCCAGATGCATTCACAAAGGAACGCTGACTTATCCTTTCCAAGGCCAATCTGGAGAAGGGGTATAGTAAGGGCAAAACAATGGTCAACATTATAATGGACTTGGCTTTGCCATTATAATCTTTCCCATCGCCCGATGCAACAAATATGCCAGCTGGGCTTCCAAATAAATGCTAAGTAATAATAATCTAGCATGAATAAACAACTTAAGGTTCCAAAGTAGGGAACCAATCCAAGTAAATTACCACAAAGGTAAACCATACCAAGAAGTCACCAAGAAAGTGAAATGCACTAACAATAGCCAATTAAGGTGCTCTAATAATTTCCACCATAACAACACTAATCTCTTATCACATTTGACCACAAAGGACCCAGTTAACTCAAGCACACAAGCAAAACTATTCACTCATCTCGAAGAGCTCAAGGAGAGCTTTAAAATGATAGTTTATTCGTCCAAAACGGAGTTCGGATGAGAAAGTTATGGAGGAAACAATTTTAGAAGAAAAGGGAAGAATATACCAGAATTTTAGCTTGGCACGACCGTGCCTAAGAAAGTGGCACGACCGTGCCAAACATTTCGAGAGGAAAGGCAATTTTGGCATATTGGCACGACCGTGCCTAAGAAAATGGCACGACCGTGCCAACCAAGACGGGAGAAAAGGGAATTGTGGCACGACCGTGCCAAACCTTACGAGAGGGAAAGTGAATTGTGGCACGACCGTGCCAAATAAAGGAGCACGACCGTGCCAGATGAACAAAGCCCAGATTCATCCAAGGTTCACCATTTTCGGGCCAAAACTCACCCAAAACACCAAATACTCAAAATCAACACTCCCAACAAGGTTTCTAAGGTACCCAAACATCTTTTAACTAGAAAGGGGATCTAAATACACCATTTATAAACTAAAACCACGAATCAAAACCAACATTTCAAAATCACCATTTTTGACCAAAAACTCAAATAAATTCCAAATAAATTGCAAACTCATCCAAACTTCCAATATAACAACAAAAGCATTATATGAACATGATATGAACATTTTAGCATTAAAATAGGGTAAAAGTAACTTACTTGCAAATTCTCAAAGTTGATGGATTTCAATTCTTTTTGGCTCTACACGATCCTATCGACGATCTAAACAATGTTCACGTTTTAAGAAATGAGAGAAGATGAGAGGAAGAAGGAGAAAATGAAGAGAGAAGGAGAAGGAAGAAACTTACCCAAAGTTGCTAGAGAGAGGAAGAAGGTTGCTGGGAAGAGAAGAGAGGGAGTTGGAGTGTAAGAGTGGAAGAGGAGGAGTAGGGAGGGAGTAGGGAGATGATTAAAATATTTACACTTAGGTCCCCTCTCTCACACTACACACAAACTACACTCCCAACTAACAATTAAGACTCAACACTTTCACAATAGCCCAAATAACACGAATAAAATGCTAGGCATAAATATTATAACACATAAGTTGCACACATAAATATTTAAATAAATAATAATTTAAATAAATAAATAAGCAAATAATTAAATAAAAATCATTTAATTACTAATAAAATAGAGCCTAGATTTCGGGTCGTGACAATGCCCACGATGACTCATACTGTTTTTGATCTATACTCCCTCCGTCTTTTTAATCTGTTCACTTTTTGCCATTTTGGGTGTCCCATTTGATTGTTCACACTCCCAAAGAGGAAGGTTTATATTATTCTTTATTCAATGGGACCCACTTGTCATACTCACAACAACTATCCCACTCACAATTCCAATCCCACTCACATAACACATCATACTTTTCATACTCACAACACCCACTCAACTACTAATATAAAACATTTTTCCTTAAAACCCGTGCATTGGTCAAAGTGTGAACAAACTAAAAAAACGGAGGGAGTATATATTCTCGTTTACCCGATTACAAAAAAAGAAAAAAGATGGAGGTAGAGAATCATAAGTTCAGATGTAGTGTTAGTGGCACACGTTATGACATTATTATTGATGAAAATGTGAGTAAAGAGTAGGCATGAATTGATTATGTGTTGGCAGTGGATCCTATCTTGTTTTAGGGGGTGGAGTTATCAATTAAGTATGTCACAGTTGCATTTACAGTCAAACGTGTGTCATACTTTCACATAGTCGGTAAGTGAAATTTTTGTAATCTTCCTAAGCTACTTAGACGCATATCAGTATTTTTAAGTGGGGATTCAAATAATAATTAAATAACTGAACTGGAATTAAAATATACGTGTGAAGGCCGCGGCCATGGAGATGGAAAAATGTTTTTGATTATTGTAGAATTGTACATTTTTTAAATAAATCAAACTGGTGGAACAGTGGTGGTGCAGATAGTGTTGTGGCGACAACTGTGCTTAAAGACAAATACTGCAAGAAACTAATCTATCTTAATGTACGCATTTATAATACTCCTTCTGTCCCGAAAAGTTAGGCTCTCTTTTTTTCGTTGTTACTACTAATGAACTTTGAGCAATAATTTAGGCTACTTTTGATTATATTAATGAGAATCAAAAAATTTGTTGATCTAAGCATGATGTATAACAGTAAAATATTTTGTGCATGTGAAATCAATTCTATCTTCTATAATTGCCTTGTCAACAATCAAATGAGCTGCTTCCTACTGACTTTATGCGAATGTCTTTGCTTCATTTTTCTGCAGGTTCTATCTTTTTAGGTGTTGGCAATTTTTGTGATGAATGTTTCAGAGAGAGAGAGTAATGTGATGTTGATAATGCATTCGCACATGTGTACGTTGAGAATATGAACAAGGTCTACAATTCTTTAAAGACGTATGTTTTCCGGATCATCTCTCTCTCTCTGTCTCTCTCTCTGTCTCTCTCTCATTTTGTTGTCTGAAGTTTCTGCTGGTAATTAGTCACAATAGGGGGGGGATAGAAACACTGCATTATTGTGGCGGTACATTTAGAAAATTGAAGTTAGCCATGCTCTTAATAAGGCGACCAAAATATGTTTTGATGCCCACAAGTTTCATCATAATTCCACTTTGGGTCTTTAACTATAAAAACCCACATGAAAGTCCTCCACAAATAACGTTTGTCACCAAGTATTAATGTGAAGCTGTTGTCATAAGTAGAGCCGTCAATACGGGACCGTCCCGTCGGGACGTCCCGTCCCATTATATATATGGGACGGGACGAGATTTTCTAATCCCGCGAAAATTGATCCCGTCCCGTCCCGTCCCGTATAGATAGTGGGACATCATAGTTTTGTCCCGTCCCATCCCGCTATCCCGAATTGACGGCTCTACATGTCCAACTGCCTATCGGAACAGAAAACAGAGATCAAAGATGGAGAGACAAGAGTGAGATTCATGTGTGTATATAGAGAAAATGACTTGAGATTTTTTATGGCTACGTGTGGGACTTTGTACATTCAAAGCCTCCACCAACTTTGGAGGTGTTGTTTTTCCTTGCTTATTGTTGTTTCGATGACATTAATTCAACAACATTCATAATTTGTTTTCTAAACCATATATTATTAAGTAACAACCAAAATTATATGATACTCCGTATTATACAGTACTAGTATCATATTTCCAAAAAAATTTACATTAAAAATCCAACACTACTAGTATAAACCTTTTATCCCGTTTTTGTCCCGAATTGTCCCGTGTCCCGAGGTAATTTGGGATGGGATGGGGTATTTACGTCCCGCAATAAATTGGTCCTGTCCCGTCCCGTCCCGTATAGATAGTGGGACATCATAGTTTTGTCCCGTCCCGTCCCGTTATCCCGAATTGACGGCTCTAGTCATAAGTTGTTTCATTGCTTATCTATGATTAAAGGCTCTAATGAAACAATGAAGTATACTCCCTCCGTCTCTAGTTAGTGTGGACCAAATTTTTGGGCACACAAATTAAGAAAAAGTAAGAGAGATAAATAATGGAAGGAGGTGTTTGTGAGTATGAAAAAATAAATAGGAGAGAGAATGAGTGGGAGGAATAGTAAATTGATTGGTGTTTGTGAGTGTAAAAGTAAAGTAGGAGAGAGAATGAGTGGGAAGAATAGTAAAGATTCTTTGCTATTTTGGGGTAGTCCACACTAACCTGAGACGGACCAAAAAGGAAAGAAATTCACACTAACCTAAGACGGAGGGAGTATATGTTTTATTCAACCAATAATTTTTTTTTGCTGTGATGTGTGCGATTATGTCAAAGAAGTGTTATGTGTAATACTACCAAAAATGAAGTATATATGTTTTATTCAACCAATAAAAAGTTTTTTTTTTTTGGTAACGTTAAGAACCCGGGGAAAGGAGCTGTGATGTTCTTTTTCTTCTTGTTTTTTTTTCCCTGTGCTTGTGTATGATGTGTGTCCTTTGGTGCTATTGAGTTAAGGGTCCACGGCTTAAATTCACTATTGGCAATAGTGAAGCTTTCGTGGAAACCTAGATTCGCTATTGGTAATAGTGTCATGAGCAATCTGTCACTTCTCAGCTAATTCTTTCCTTTTCTTTGCATGCCTTTTGATTTTGTTCAGATTTAGTGACACTCCCTTCAAGAGAAGTCTTGAATCGCCTTTTGATTTCTCCATGGTTCATTAACTATTTTGGTCCAAGAATTGATACCGACATAACAATTGAGGTACTTAATGCTATGGTGTATACTCCCCCTGTCCCAAAATGATTTTCCTATTTGCCACTTTTCATTGTCCCAAAAAGTTCATCTTATTTCTACATTTTAGGCTTAAAAATGCATAAACAAAACATGACTAGTGTACCAAGTTTTGATATCCTTAAAAAGTTTGAATAGTCAAATATGAAGATCATTTTGGGACGGAGGGAGTATAAGTTTTATAAGATCATAAAGTGGTTAAATTATATATTCTGTAGAGAAATATCTCCCCATTTCTCCACTTGAAACTTTCTGCAGGATATTACTTTGTGAAACCCAGCGGAAACGAGCTATGATGTCTTGGGAGATGATTCAATAAAAGAAAGAAGATCGAATGCATTGCTTTGCACTCACCTGGGAAGGGAACTGAAAGTGGGATATTTTCATGAAAGGTAAGTGATCACGCACAAAATGTGATCAAAGGCCGAAACGGCGGTTTGGATACCCAGAATGCTAGTTAAGACCTGCAAAATGAACACCGTGAGCTTAGCTGGGGTTGCACCGGCGAAGACCCTCCGGCGTGAGAGTAAATTAGTCTGCTCAAGAATGAAATGTTGAGAGTAAAAATGAATGAGAGAATCAACCTGCCAAATAGATGATGGGCTCTCTTCTTATAGGAGGCTGACCTTCTCTCCAAGTTATGGATAGGATGAGGTCAGCTTTGTCCTTGTCTGAAGTCACTCAAGTCATCCTTATCCATAGTAGGGTTTCGAGTTGGGGACTGAAGCCCAACTAGCCTTAGTGGGCCGGGCCCAAGCAGAAGGGAGCGGTCACTGGGCTTTTCTAGAAACCTCGACTGGTTGGTCATCACGAGCTGGACCAACGACCTAATTGACTGGGTAACTTCCTTGTCCGTAGGTCGGTGCTACTAGCTCGGCGCATTACACGAGTTGGAACGGTTTGACAGGCGAGCTGGTCTTTGAATACTTCTAACAGATTCTACTTGACCTCCATCCCAGATCGGTGGACGAGTTGGGCTCAAGCGTTAGGCCCATCCGTGGGCCAGCCCTGACTATGCCCGGTCAACCTCATAGACGGCCTGTAAGGGTACTTCCTTTCAATGGCCCCCTGCTTCTTGCTCGAACGAGTTGAGAGCTGGAAGCATCTCCCAATTTGCTACGGACGTTCCTCGCCCATTAATTCCTTCAAGTCGTTCAAGGAAGCTAAACATATTAATATATTTCCACCGGCTCGCTGTTTTTTGTTGAGGCGAGGTAAGTTCTTGAGCGCGTGTTTTAAGCGATCTGATAGAGTACGTTTTCAAAGCGGGTGATCTGTAGCCGCGAGGACACGTGTTGCCTTATGAATGGATGATCAGACTGACGGTTGCAGGCTTTTAGGTGTGACAAGGACGATGGGACGTTTGGGGTGTCTTCTGAGGGACGGCGCCGTTTGGGCAATCGAGGCACGGAAAGTGGGGCTGGCGTGCGTTTTGGAAAGGACGTTTGAGTGATTACTCCAACGGGTCGTCAGTTGGTTCGGGTCGGTTCATGGGTTTGACCCGTTTTGAGAACTATAAAACCCTTGCCTCCCCCCTTCGTCCGTCACTTTGCGCCCCTTTAGAGAAGAGAGACGACCGTTTGAAGCTTCGCCGGCGACAAATATTTTCAACATCTTTCACTATTCATCACCGTTCAATCCTTTGCTAAACAGGTAAATTGCTTTGGGCCCTTAATTTCGCCGTTTATTTTTGGATTTTTTGTTGTTTTTCTTATTTTTCTGGATTGCGTCGCCGGAAAATTTGAATTTTCCGGTGTCGGCGAAGCGTTCCTGGCAAGTAACAGGCTATTTCTTCAGAGATGCCGCCGGAGTTTTGCTATCATGAGCAGACCAAGTTGGTGTATGTTAGTGCGCCAAGTGGTTGGAAATGGTTGAGCTTAGGGGCCGTTCGGAAGTTTCTGGGTCTCACCAAATTACAGACGATCTGAAACTGCCCGCTTTTAATGGCGAGGAATTTCTAGGTCGTGATCATCCTAGCATGGTGCATCTCACGAGTTTTAATATCCTCCTTGGGCACTTAGCTATGTATTATACGTTTGGGGGGAAATTCTCTTCCCCGTTTGTTTTAGCGCGCGCCGGTTCAGGAGGGGGGTCTGGGCCCCAAACGAGCTTCAGCTCGGCTTTTAATACGGGGTCTGGCCCCCATGTTACTCTTGCAGGTATGTCTCAGAAGGATTCGCCGACAAAGGTTGGGTCCGTTTCCCCGAACCAACTTATGCTCGTTGATGATCCCGACAATGAGTTTGAGCTTGCCTCGGACGAGGTGGTGTTTGACGTAGACCCCATTTCCTCGTATCGCCATGTGGAGGAAACGAGCACGAGGCCTTTTCCCTTAGAGGGCGAAGAAGATACTGTCTCAAGGAGCGAGGATGGAGGATGTGATGTGGAGAGTCAAATGCATGTTGAGGTCGATGAGGAGGACGAGGCGGACAGTAGAATTATTGAGAATATGGGTTTTGACTATATAGAGAAGGAACTTGCTTGATCGGCAACACCTATGTTTTCTCGCCAATTGGGCGCTGAACCTTCACCCGACGATTTACAGCGTGTTTCTCCCCACCAACGACCAACGGTGTATCAAATAAAACTTGTCAATAAAGTATACTCGGAGTACAGAATAAGCCGAGCTGACTACAAAATAACTTATGTTCCCAAAGGGAGCGTGCCCATTGATTCACTAATAAGAGATAAAGAGCGAGTGGCCTTCTATGTCGGTCAGTTCGAGCAGGGCCTTAGGTTGCCTATGGACCCTTTCCTTAATCAGTTTTTGACGGGGACCGCGTCGGTACCCATACAGCTCGTGGCTAATGCCATCAGGTCGATAAATAGTTTTTTGGTGGTTTGTCGCCATCTTGGTTTCGAACCATGTATGAGTGTGTTCAGGAAGTTCTTTAGGATATCCCGAGTGAAGAGCAAGGGAGCTGATCCCCCTTATAAAACGGTATGTTTGGGTGCTGTCCCTAGCGCTCCTCGTTTGCTGCATGCCTTTCCAGGGAAGCTCAATTCCTTTGCTAACCATATCATATCGGTGGAGAGCAGGAATGGATGGGAGTTTGACTGTTCTCAGGGAAAACTTGGTCGGGGTTCGGAAGTATGGGAGCCTGACTGGAGCGATGACTTAGAGAGGGCATTAACTCAATTGGTTGGTCCCTACGAGGGAGATGATTGGGCGGTGAACTGGGAAGAGCTTGAGACACGGGCGTGTTATTTTGCGCGAGCTGGGTTGGCTGGCTGTTATGATGAGGGAATCGAGCCCCTTGTTTCCATAGCTCGAGATCGTCGTTATCCTGGATGGGTGATGCATGAAGGTTGTGTGTTCGAGGTGGACTGTCCTTTGTGTTTGAGCTCGCCTGCACCGTGTTGGAAGTTCGAGCATTTCGGGGGTGAAAATTTAAACTTATTCTTCTTAGTCCTGTCTCATCGGAGTCTAATTGTTTTCTTATTTCTCGTGCAGATATGAGTGGTCATGGAGAGCAACTTGTGGCTGATGCACAGAAGAAAAAGACCAAGCTGTCCTTCCGTCAGCTCGGCAATCTGAACAAGAGTACCAACTCAACGCTGTCTAAAGAGCGTTCTAAAACTCGTCAGGCTGAGCTGACGAAGAAGGCGCCAGCCAATGTTCCCCTGGCTAGTCATGACAGGTTGAAGACGAGGGAGTCAGGAGGGTTGGTGAAGACGGCAGGAGGTTCCTCTGCAGCTCTATCTCGTCCCGATGTCGCCAGAAAGCTCACAGATCGCCCGGAGACGGCGGCGTCCAAGAAAAGGGACCGCTCTCAAGATCCTGACGACCACATCCCTTTGGCAAAAAAGCCAATCGCTAGAGGTTTGGTCATTAGGGAGGAGATTTCCAAGGCGTGTACCGAGGAGGATATTGAGAGCATCGCTAACCAATTGGGAGGTGTGACCCCGTTGAGGGGCCTAAATCTGAACGCACGTACGGGTATCAAGGTGGGGCTTGGTCGTGCGGTTCTTTGTCGTGCCGTGGACCTCGATCATCTGGATAGACTGAAAGAAGAGCTAGCTTCTCCTTCTGTCCTGCGCGACCGCATGGGCCTGGTTATTTCTGAGGTATCATCGTGGGTTTACGCTTTCGTTTCTGATTGGATTTTTATTTATTCCTAACTGTTGTTCTCCTTTGTAGCTCTCTACTTTGGCTGCGCGTTTATCTCAGACCGGCGAAGAATTGGAGGACCGAGTAAACAGTAAGGCGTCGACCTTGGTTGAGAGAGAGAAGGAATTGGCTGCCCTTCATAAGGAGTTGGAGGAAGAGAGAAGAAAAGCAACCGTTGCTGAGAAGTTAGCGGAGGAGAGCCAGGCTGAGGCGAGAAGGGTTGAGGCAGCCTTAAAGGCCGAGCAGGATAAGGTTGATAAGGTGCAGGCAGAGTTAGGCCTTTCCATAGGTCGGACCAGGGAGGCTCAGGCTCGTTCCAACGACTTGGAACAAGAATTGGCTCACCTCAAAGAGACGCTTGCCTCATTCACCTCGCTTAATAAAGAGGCTATTATTGATGAATACGAAAAATCTGAGAGGTATGAGGAGGCGTTGATGTCCAAAGCTTTCCCCTATTGGAAGACTGGTCATAGGCACGGGCTGAGGGATGCCTATGGTCGGGGTTTGCTTCCTCAAGACCCGGAGGTGCTAGCCGATTTGGTGGAGTCATCAAATGTTCAATTCAACGAGTTTGCTCGGCGCGCACACGCTATGATTCCTTTCAATTCAGAGGAGCTGGAGCAACTAGCTGGGGAGGATAAGACAGATAAGAAAGATCCCTGGGTCGCTCCCGAGCTACTTCCCGAGAACGTTGACACGGTGCTGGCTAGGAGGGAAGCTGAGCGAGCTCGTGAAGAGAGTGAAGCTATGATTGATGAATTGATTGGGGGTGATGACGAGCAAGCTGACGTTTAGTATTTATTTCCTTGTACTTTCTTTTTCTTTTGTAATTAGCTTTAGTCATGTAAGCCACGGGGTCGGCTGTTGATCCCCCTAGTAAACGAACTCTTTCTTATGTTGTTTGGTCAGATCGGGATTCACCAGATTTGTTTGACAGCTTGAGCTTGTTTGGTACGAGAAAAGTGATACCTGCTCGGAGCAGGACTTACCCAATGCCTGCTAAGAGCAAGGCTTGAGCTCGTTTGGTGCGAGCGATGTGATGCCTGCTCGGAGCAGGACTTACCCAGTGCTTGCAAAGAGCAAGGCTTGAGCTCGTTTGGTGCGAGCGATGTGATGCCTGCTCGGAGCAGGACTTACCCAATGCTTGCTAAGAGCAAGGCTTGAGCTCGTTGGGTACGAGCGATGTGATGCCTGCTCGGAGCAGGACTTACCCAATGCTTGCTAAGAGCAAGGCTTGAGCTCGTTTGGTGCGAGCGATGTGATGCCTGCTCGGAGCAGGACTTACCCAATGCTTGCTAAGAGCAAGGCTTGAGCTCGTTTGGTGCGAGCGATGTGATGCCTGCTCGGAGCAGGACTTACCCAATGCTTGCTAAGAGCAAGGCTTGAGCTCGTTTGGTACGAGCGATGTGATGCCTGCTCGGAGCAGGACTTACCCAATTCTTGCTAAGAGCAAGGCTTGAGCTCGTTTGGTATGAGCGATGTGATGCCCGCTCGGAGCAGGACTAAATGTACACACTGGTTCAATAAGGGGTAATTCCATTAAAAGTGCTAATAAAGGAATATCTTCCTGGTTACAGAACGGCAAACATGAAAGTGCTCGAAAAGAGCTACCCTTTCCAAATGATCTAAACAGAACTGACAGCTAGTGATAGTATTTTCTCAAGTTGGTGGAGTGCCACGGGTTCTTGAGCTCACGGCCTTCTGGAGTTGCTAGCATGTGTGTCCCTTCTCGCACTATTCTTGTCACAACGAACGGTCCTTCCCAGTTGGGAGAAAGCTTGTTCTGATGAGCTTTCCTGCTCGTTGCTTCAATCTTTCTTAGGACCCAGTCACCGACCTGGAAGGTCCTCTTCCTAACTTTCTGGTCGTGATACCTTTTGGTCTTCTGCTTATAATTCAACGACCTGAGATGGGCGTCCAGCCTTCTTTCATCGAGCAGGTCTAAATCTGTTCTCCTTCTCATTTCATTTAATTCCTCATTGAAGAAAGACACCCGGGCCGTGGGGAGTACGAGCTCGGCCGGTGCCATGGCTTCAGAGCCGTAAGTCAGAGCGAAGGGAGTCTCTCCGGTAGGTCCTCTGGTCGTGGTCCGAATTGCCCAGAGAGCGAGGGGGAGCTCATCCACCCACTTCCCAGCTCGTCCTGTTAAATTCCTGTGAAGAGCATGCATCACCAACTTGTTTGCGGCTTCAGCTTGACCATTTCCCTGGGGGTATGATACTGATGATTTCGTATGTTTTACCCCGAGGCGAGCACATTCTGTAGTGAAGCGATCTGAGAACTGCAACCCTCTGTCCGAGACTATGTGCTTGGGCACTCCGAAGCGGCACCATATATGATCATGCACAAAGTTCAGCACATTTTCATCGGTGATTTCTGCTAGCGCCTTAGCCTCTATCCACTTTGTAAAATAATCAACTGTCACCACGGCGTATTTCAATTTTCCTCGTGCCAAAGGGAAAGGCCCAATCATATCTATTCCCCACATGTGGAAGGGCCAACAACCAACTACCGGAGTCTGCTCTGTTGCTGGGAGACGGGGGATATCTGCATACCTCTGGCACTTATCACATTTTTGGACATATTCAACGGCCTCCCTTCTCATTGTAGGCCAGTAGTAGCCTAATGTTATGATCTTCTCTGCCAGGGTTCTAGCACCCGGGTGGCCCCCACAGATTCCCTCGTGCACTTCCTCCATCAAGCTAAGAGTTTGATCGGGGGGTACACACCTTAGCAGTGGCTTGACAAACGACCTCCTATACAACACACCATCAACTATGGTGAACCTGGGTGCTTTTCTTTTTACCATCTTCGCCTTTTCTCCATCCTGAGGGAGTTCTTCCTTCTCGATGAAATTTTTGAGGTCGTCCACCCAGTTGGGAGGAGTTTCGCTCGCTTCACCGATCTCCATTATTTGAACTCTCTCAATGGCCGGTTTCTCCACGAATTCAATCCATTTGGGTCGATCTACTTCCTCGGTTTCCATCGTTGCTAACTTTGAGAGCAGGTCCGCCCGCGCATTGTCTTTCCTGGCGACTTGGACGATCTGCCAGAACTCAAAAGTTTTCACCAACTCTTGAACCAAATCTTTGTACTTCGAGAGGACAGGATTGATGGCCTCATACTCCCCCTTCAACTGGTTTACAACGAGCTGAGAATCGGTGTGAGCCTGAAGCTTGGTGGCTCCTATATGCTTTGCTAGGTCGATTCCAGCTATCAGCGCTTCGTATTCAGCCTGATTGTTTGAGGTCGGGAACTTAAACCTTAGTATTTTCTCGATGATCTCGCCGTTGCCGGGCTCGATCAGGACTACGCCAGCACCGCAATTCTTACCGGCCGACCCGTCAACAAAAAGTTGCCAACGATTGGACGGTATATCTGTGCCTCTTGGTTGATCGGGCTCTACTTCCGGGAATGGTTGGCTACCGTCGAAGCTAAATGTAGTTTCTACTACGAAGTTAGCGAGGGGTTGGGCTTGCAGAGTTTTCCTCGGTTGGTAGGAGATATCGAACTCCGTTAATTCAATCGACCAGTTGAGCAACCGACCTGAGCTATCGGGCTTGTGCAGTATCTTTCTCAATGGGGCGTTAGTGTAAACGACAATTGAGTGGGCGGAGAAATATGCTCTCAGCTTCCGAGCTGCGACCACAACGGCGTACGCCAACTTTTCCGCGTTGAAGTAGCGGGATTCCACATCATTCAATGCTTTGCTAACGTAGAACACAGGCTTCATCCCCTTGTCCTCCCTCGTCAGGACAGCCGCAACAGCTCGGTCCGATGCGGCCAGATATACGTACAATGTTTCTCCTAGAACGGGGCTGCTAAGTATTGGTGGTTTGCTCAAGTATTATTTTAGTTCTTGGAAAGCTTCCGAGCACTCCTTTGTCCATTCAAACTCTTTGCCGCCCTTAAGAGTTTTAAAGAAGGGAAGAGATCGTTCAGCCGACTTGGCAATGAACCGACCCAATGCTGCCACTCGACCGTTCAACCTCTGAACTTCCTTGATTGACGCCGGTTCCCTCATGCTTAGGAGAGCAGAGATTTTTTCGGGGTTTGCTTCAATTCCCCTCTGGGAGACCATAAAACCCAGGAACTTTCCCGCGATGACCCCGAACACACACTTGCTCGGGTTTAATTTCATCTCGTTAGCTCGGAGTGTCGCGAACGTTTCAAGCAGGTCGGGGCAGTGATCACCCTCCTTTGTTTTGATTACCATGTCGTCCACATATGCCTCCATGTTTCTGCCGAGTGATCTTTGAATACCTTGCTCACCATACGCTGGTATGTGGCCCCCGCGTTCTTCAGGCCAAAAGGCATCTTCTGGTAGCAGTAGGTTCCTTCGCTTGTCTGGAAGGCTGTTTTCTCAATATCCTGCTTGGCCATTTTTATCTGGTGATAGCCCGAGTAGGCGTCCAGGAAGCTTAAGACCTTGTGACCGGCTATTGAATCGACGAGCTTATCTATCCTTGGTAAGGGAAAACAATCCTTGGGGCAGGCTTTGTTGAGGTCGGTAAAATCGAAGCACATTCTCCATTTGCCATTAGCCTTCTTCACCATGACCACATTGGCCAGCCACGACGGGTAGTAGGCCTCCTTGATTATCCCAGCTCGTAACAACTTGTTTACCTCTTCCCTGATGGCTTGCTGCTTATCTGATGAAAACGCTCTTCGTTTTTGTTTAACTGGTTGGAATCCAGGATCCACATTCAGCTCGTGCATGGCTATTTCTTCCCTAATTCCCCTCATATCTTCTACTTGCCATGCAAAGATGTCGGTGCTAGCGCGTAGAAGATTAAGCAGGTTGGCCCGTTCCCCCGGGGTCAGTTGTCTTCCTATCTTAACTTTCTGCTCGGGAAAGGAAGGATTGATAACGACTTCTTCTAGCTCGTCGATGGGTTTCAGTTCGGGGCTTTCCCTAAATTGCAAGGTGTCCACGATAATGTCCGTTATTTTTTCCACCTCCTCTCCTTCGATGCCTGGGGCTTCCTCTTTGATTCTGCCACTTACTTCCCTCTTGAGGCTGATGATTTCTCCGGTAATTTCCTCGTCGGACTTCACCTCATTGATAACCCCGATATTCATCGCTTCTCGGGTTCTGATCGTTTTCGAGATGGTAACTTTCTCCTCGGGGGTATCGAGCTCATATTTCCTTTTTGCCTTTCTTGTTTCTACGACATACTCCAAAAATTTCCTGGCCCGTCCACAGAGACACCCTATTCCAGCTGGTGTGGGGAATTTGACTCGTTGATGGGGTAGAGAGACGACCATACCCAATCTCACTTGGCTAGGAACTCCCAAGATGGCGTGGTAATCGCTGCATACATCGATGACCATGAATGTCACGAGCTCTTGAACTTTGAATGGGACGGTACCGAGTTCGACCAGCAATTCTACCGTACCCTTCACCTCCACTTTGTGGTTGGTAAATCCCTCTAAGCGACCTGCGTATGGGACGAGCATACTATCGGATAGCTCCATATCTCTAAAGCTTTTATAGAAGAGTACGTCTCGGGCTGCTCCTGTATCAACGAGGAGTCTGTCGACTATGCAATTATCAATTCGCCCCTCCAATACGATGGTTTGTTCACGGGACGTTCGACTGGCTGCAAGCTCGTTGGGTGAGAAGGAGATGGTTTCCTCTTTGTTGTTCCAAGCTGGCACAAAAGGCACTTTCTTCAGACTGTAAATCTGGCTCTTCAAGGCCGTGATGGACAGGGCTTCATCGCTGATTACCCCGATCTTTTTACGAGGAGCCCGTTCTTCGTGGTGCTCGTCGGCCTTCCCTCTGTTCTCTCTTTCCCTTTTAGCCTCCCTTTTAACGAATCGCTCGAGCTCGCCTAAATCAACTCGCTGCTGAATAGCTCTTTTCAGTGCTAAGCAACTTTCTGTTTCGTGGCCGTAGTCCCTGTGAAAGGAACACCATCTTCCTGTGGCGCGCCTGGACTCCTCGTGCCCCTTCATAGGACGAGGTGGATCTAGCTCGACTACATTCATAATCTCTTTCCTCGTTCTGGTTAAAGGGGTAAAATTATCCACCTTATCCTCCTTAAACTCGCTTCCGCGGTTGTAGCGATCTGTCCCACGACTTTGATTTTTTCCTCGCCGAGAGTGATAATCTTTCTCATCATAGTTCTTGCCCTCTGCCGTATCAGATTCAGCTCGTCCCTTGCCCTTTTCTTTGTTGGGTTCTTGCTTAAGGGCTAGCTCAGCTAGAGCAACTCGGTATGCGCGCTCGTACATATCGCCTTTGGTCTCCGGAGGCCTCACATCAAATTCAAATCTGAGTTTCAGGTCACTCAGGCCAGCTGTAAAGCAAACCATCACCATGTCGTCGGTGATGCCCTCGATCTGTTCAGCAAGGGTTCTGAACCTCTGATAGAAACTCATGCTCGTTTCATTCTCTTTTTGCTTCACATTGGCCAAGTCGGTTGGTCGTTTCTTGTGGTCACCCGATGTAGAGAAGTTTTCGACAAACTTTTTCCTCAGCTCGTCCCAGCTATCAATGCTGCCCGGAGGTAGAGCTCGGAACCAAGCCAACGCGGGCCCATTTAAAGTGCTGACCATTGCCTTGCAAAGCACATCGTCATCGTGAGACACTAGGGCCATGATGGCTTCAAAAGTGTGGATGTGATCACGGGCGTCCTCAGACCCCGTATACTTGCCTAATGATGGGAGTTTCAAAGTAGGCTGAGGAGGGCTCTCTAGAATCCACTGGGCTAACGGAGCCATGGTATTCGCCAACTTGGTCGTCGTTTTCTTCGCTTTTTCCATCTCATGTACTCGCCTCTGTAAGTCCAAGATCACGGCATCTCGGGCGTTCGGATTCCCAGATCGTGCTGACTCTTGATCATCCTCACTCCCGTGCTGAGAACGACGCGCAGAGGGATTACGGCGCGGCGGCTGATTTAGATTGTCATTGCGAGGTGGGGGTGGAACTATTCCTTGACTAAGGATATTGCCCGCTCCAATGTCTCCAGTCCGAGACTTCTTGCTCTAGATCTAGAACCCTGTCGGCATCCCTGATGGCATTCACGTTAGCCAGCGGGGCGTTGCCACAAGGCTGGAGAGGAACACGTGGCATAGAGGGCAAGGGTGGTAAATTCACCATGTTCTCTGGGCCTAGGGCTTCCAAAGCTCCGTACAGCTCTTGAATTTGCAACATCAAACCCAAACGGTAATTCACCGCCGCCGCCTGCGCAGCCGTTCCCCCGGCCAGGTTTGTAACACTTGGTCCGGCTTTGTCATGAGGAATGGTGGTGGTACGCTGAGCATAGATTAACGGAGGGTTTCTGGGCATGTTCAGCCGTTCACTGGTGGGGTGAGCCGTCGGCGGCGGCGCGCCGTCTCTCATTTCATTCACCTGGGATGGCGCATTTCCAGCTTGCGAGCCTAGGCGGGCGGCCTGAGCTCTAGTCAGCACTCCGGTAGGCGGCTGAAGAGAAGGTTGGAAAGGTTGGGAATCTCCAGGAGGGATGAAGACTCCGGGAATGTGAAGGTACCCAGAATGGGTGTTCTCAGCATTTTCAGCCATTGGCTTGTCGGAACCACCAAAAATAAAGAGCAGGGAGGAGTTTCCTTGATATTGCTTAGGCCTTAACAAGCTATTTCAAATTTCCCGGCAATGGAACCAATTGATCACGCACAAAATGTGATCAAAGGCCGAAACGGCGGTTTGGATACCCAGAATGCTAGTTAAGACCTGCAAAATGAACACCGTGAGCTTAGCCGGGGTTGCACCGGCGAAGACCCTCCGGCGTGAGAGTAAATTAGTCTTCTCAAGAATGAAATGTTGAGAGTAAAAATGAATGAGAGAATCAACCTGCCAAATAGATGATGGGCTCTCTTCTTATAGGAGGCTGACCTTCTCTCCAAGTTACTGATAGGATGAGGTCAGCTTTGTCCTTGTCTGAAATCATTCAAGTCATCCTTATCCATAGTTGGGTTTCGAGTTGGGGACTGAAGCCCAACTAGCCTTAGTGGGCCGGGCCCAAGCAGAAGGGAGCGGTCACTGGGCTCTTCTAGAAACCTCGACTGGTTGGTCATCACGAGCTGGACCAACGACCTAATTGACTGGGTAACTTCCTTGTCCGTAGGTCGGTGCTACTAGCTCGGCGCATTACACGAGTTGGAACGGTTTGACAGGCGAGCTGGTCTTTGAATACTTCTAACAGATTCTACTTGACCTCCATCCCAGATCGGTGGACGAGTTGGGCTCAAGCGTTAGGCCCATCCGTGGGCCAGCCCTGACTATGCCCGGTCAACCTCATAGACGGCCTGTAAGGGTAATTCCTTTCAGTAAGTTTCCAAATCCTCTCTTCATGCAGTTTACTTCATGTTGTCTTAACCTATGCTCCCAAGTACGGAAATCACATCATGAACTTGGATTCCTAGTGAAATTTAGTTCATACTCCCCCGTCCCACAATGATCTTCACATTTGAGTATTCAAACTTTTTAAGGATATGAACACTTGCTTCACTAGCCATGTTGTGTTTATGCACATTTAAGCCTAAAGTTTAGAAATGAGAACTTTTTAGGGCAATGAAAAATGGCGAATGAGAAATTCATTTAGGGACAGAGGGAGCCTTCGTTCCAAATGGATCTTCTCATTTGCCATTTCTCATTATCCCAAAAAGTTCTTCCCGTTTCTACACTTTAACCTTAAAAGTGCATAAACAAAGCATGACTAGTAAAGCAAGTGTTCATATTCTTAAAAAGTTTGATTAGTCAAATGAGAAGATCATTTTGGAGAGCTTAGGCCTCAAAGTGGCAGAGCATAAGTTTAGGCGGCAGAGGCTGTTGAGATGGGAGCCTTCGCGCTCTCATGTTTTTACTTTGAATACGGATGGTTCCGCGATAAACGGCCAGTGCACGGGTGGTGGTATTATAAGGGATGGTATGGGGGCTTTTGTTTGTGCCTTTTCACACTACTACGGAGATGGAACCAACATGAAGGCGGAGATCTTTGCTTTACGCGATGGCCTGCGCTTATGTCATTCTTGGGGTTTACTTTCTGTTCAGGTAAACTCAGATTCCTTAGTAGCTGTGAATATTTTAAAAGGGCGAAATAATTGTCCGTGGCAATACACGTATGAATTGCGGGAATGTGAAAGTTTGATTGGAGGGTATGAAGTAAATCATGTTCTTCGTCAAGCAAATGGGGTTGCGGATAGATTGGCTTTTGAAGCTCATATTCATAAAACGGTTTGGACATATGGATCGTCAAGGGAGCTTCCACGGAGTGTCTTGGACGCGTTACGTTTTGATGAAAGTGGATACTATGTTGAGCGTCGATAATTATTTGATGTTGTTGGTGTTTGCTGCGGCTTGGTTATGGTGTTTGGTTCTGTGGAATAGTTTCTTGAGTGCAAGGAAGGCATACGGACTCGTTTCGGTTGTAAAAGAGGCACACGGGCCCGTGTCTTGGACTTTTGATGGATCATTGGGCTCATTTGAATTTATTAAGATTGTTCTTTGGTTTAATTTTTTCAGGCTTTTATTTTTTAGATGGTTTTACCTTTTGAGGAGTTGGTTTATTTTTTGGATTTCGAGGTCCGGCTCCATATCCGGCAATGAGTCGGGTGGTTGTCCCCCTCTTGTACTTATATTTTATAATTAATAAAATCTTCACAGGTGCCGCCCTGGTTTCTAAAAAAAATAAAAAAAAAAATAAAAAAAATAATACTTTGTGGCTTTGATTTTTGCGAAAAATAGACAAGCGACAATGCAAATACTTGCTCTAGCCATAAGCCAGGGACCAATATGATAGAACTTATCGTAGTTTACATTGAGCAAAATAGTGTCATTATAACAAAACCAACAATAATATTTGTTGTGGATATGGCTCTCCACTACCCAAGCAAACCCACAAGAACAATAAGAGCACACAAACAAAGCATAAGAAATCAAAGCAAGAAAAGACACATAAATTGTTCACCCAGTTCGTCAATATGTTTGACTACGTCTGGGGGCACTACCAAGCCAGGATCTTGCACTACAATATGTTAAATCTGAGTTACAATGAGTATGAGGGTGGAACATTGCTTATATAGGCACCCTAGAATAAGACCTAAACCTAAACATAAGAGAAATCCCGAAATTACTGCTATTCCCGAATTTACTGTGCGCGGCACCAGGCGCCCGCCTGGATAGGCACAGGCGCCCGCTTACAAGCCTCCTCCAGAAATCGGACCAACTGATCAAACCGAGCGCCCGCCTGGTATGCCTCAAGCGCCCGCCTGGAATGCTGGCAGATTTTCTTCTCTTTGTTTCTTTGATGATCTCTATTCTAACAATCTCCCACCTAGAGATCAACAGCGTATACAAGCCCCGTATCCGTTCTTCAACTCATCCTTGGTGTCTTCCTAGTACTCACCTCGATCATGGTAGTGCCTTCCTCCTCTCCTATTCTCCAAGCCCAATTGAAGCTATGCATAGCTTCAACTTTTCAAGGTTTACAACCTTGGTCAACATGTCAGCCGGGTTCTCCGATCCCAAAATCTTCTCCAGCCTTAAGATCTTCCTCTCCAAGAGATGCCTGATGTAATGAACCTCAGCTCGATGTGCTTCGTCCTAGAATGAAACGCCGGATTCCTTGCTAGATGAATTGCACTCTGACTGTCACTGTAGAGAGCATTATCACTTCGCGTCTTCCCAAGTTCACCCAAGAAGTTCTGCAACCATACCATCTCTTTACTTGCCTCTGTCACTGCCACATATTCTGCTTCCGCAGTCGACTGAGCCACGATCTTCTGCAATTTAGAAGCCCAGGAGATTGCCGTACCACCCAATGTGAAAACATAGCCCGTAGTACTTCTCCTCTTGTCTAGATCGCTTGATGCCAAATCTGCAGCAACATAACCCGCTAACACGACCTCCTTGCTTGAGAAACATAGAGCCTTACCAGCAGTACCCTTTAAGTAGCGCAGGATCCATTTAACCGCTTCCCAATGTTGCTTCCCAGGATTGCCCATGTACCGGCTGACTACTCCCACCGCATGTGCAATATCCGGCCTTGTACACACCATTGCATACATTAGACTCCCCACTGCCGAAGCATATGGAGTCCTCTTCATCTTGTCACGCTCCTCCTTGCCCTTAGGTGAGTCCTTCTCGGATAGCTTGAAATGCATACCCAATGGTGTCCCTGTCGGCTTCGCCTCTTCCATGCAAAACCTTGTCAAGACTTTCTCAACGTATTCTGCTTGTGAAAGAACCAACTTACCCAACTCCCTATTCCGGTCAATCCGCATGCCCAAGATTTTTCTGGCCTCCCCCAAATCCTTCATCTCGAACCGTTCTGACAACTGAGCCTTCAATCTGTTTACCTCTCTACTGCTAGAGCCCGCTATTAGCATGTCATCCACATATAACAGCAAGATTATATACCCATTGTCCGTGTTCTTGAAGTAGCAACAATGATCCGCCTCACATCTGACAAATTTAATGTCATGCATGAATCCATCAAACTTCCTGTACCACTGCCTAGGAGCTTGTTTAAGGCCATACAAGCTCTTAGTCAACCTGCAAACCAGTTCCTCGTTACCCTTAGACAAGTACCCCTCTAGTTGTACCATGTAAATTTCTTCCTCCAAATCACCATGAAGAAAGGCCGTCTTTACATCCATCTGTTCCAGCAACAAGTTATCCGCCACTACTATCCCCAGAACCATTCTGATAGTGGTCATTTTCACAACAGGAGTGAATACCTCGGTGTAGTCAATACCGTACTTTTGCTGAAAGCCCTTTACAACCAATCTTGCCTTGTAACGTTTACTGCCGTTTGCCTCCTCCTTGATCCTGTAAACCCACTTGTTATGCAATGCCTTCTTCCCCTTAGGCAGTCTAATCAACTCCCAAGTTTTGTTGGCTTTCAATGAGTCCATCTCATCATCCATCGCAGCTTTCCACTTATCACAAAGTGAACTACGAACAGCCTCCGCATAACATTCTAGTTCCCCACTATCTGTCAACAGCAAATAGTAATTTGAAGGAGTATACCTGTCAGGTGATCCACGCAACCTGCTGGATCTACGCAGCGGAATATCCGGTTCCGGAGTATGTGGTTCATCTTCAGTGACCCCCTGACCATGGTCATCATGAACCGTCCTGCTCCCACCCGAGTCTGGAATATCCACCTCTACAACCTCCGGTTCTGAACTAATATCATCAGATGCCCCCTTTCTGTCCTTGTACAAAACCTGTTCATTGAATACCACATCTCGACTACGAATAATTTTATGGTTTGATCATCCCAAAACTTATACCCGAAGTCATCCCCGCCATACCCAATAAACGTACATTTTACAGATTTTGCATCTAATTTAGTTCTATCAGCAGAATCAATATGAACATATGAAACGCAGCCAAATATGCGAAGAAAGGACAGATTTACCTGCTTGCCACTCCATGCTTCCTCTGGAATTCCATTCCCCAATGGTACCGATGGTCCCCTATTGATCAAGAAAGCCGCCGTGTCAACTGCATATGCCCAAAACGTCTTCGGAAGTCCACACTTAACCTCATACTTCTAGCCCGCTCGTTCAATGTCCTGTTCATCCTTTCTGCAACCCCGTTGTGTTGTGGTGTGCCCTTTGGAGTTTTCTCCATACTGTAGATACCCCGGGGAACCACGGCTTGGCTAGAGCGGTGAATTATCCTAGGATGTCTAACTTGTTTTAGATTGTTTAGAGTCGCCACCTATGTTTTTAAAGGACATAAGAAAAACCTAGAAATAGCCTAATTTATGTACAAAACCAGAGATTCGGGAGAGAAGGGTTCGGGGGTTAGGTGACGGAGTGGGAAGTACTTAAACACCCACTCCGCCCCGCTTATGCGGGTCTGCTACTATTGGTGTTCAAATGCTAAATGTCCTTCAATTTATTACAATGCTAACAATTATAATGTAAAGAAAAAAGGGGAAAAAATGATTTTATTTATTTAATGCTAAATAGTTTACATGTTGGACTAGTGCTAAATGATTACATTAAGAAATGAAATATAAATTAAATGAAGTTTGGGTGGGGATGGTAACATTGGCCAAACTTCAATAGTGAAGTGGCCTTTTGGTTGTAGCCCTTTTTATGGAGATTGCATACTAGTAAGACTAGACAAATAAAATAAGAGAAGAAAAGAGATGTTGTACCTTAGAAAAGAGGACTTCAAACTTGGACTTGGAAATGGTGTTGTTGTAGAGAAAATGTTGTGCAAACACTTTGTGTAGTGTTTTGTAGAGAGGATTGTTGAGATGATTTGTGTAGAGTTTTTGTTCAAGTCTCAAAAATTGGGTCCTTTTCAAGGTAGAAGATGATGGTTTTTATAGGTAAAAAAGAGAGAAAGGTTGGAGGGAAAAGATGATCATCCATGTGAAATGGAATTGACCAATCAAAATAAGATAAATAAAATAATAAATAAAAGAAATAAAAGAAAATCAAATAAATAAAAAGAAATATTTTGTTTTAATGAAAAGGCTAGAAGTGTGGGATTGGGAGTTAATGAGAAAAGGGGGGATGAATGTGGATGAAAAAGAGGTCTTTTGTGATCAAGAAAGAGATGTTGCAAATAAGAAAATGGAGGGAAATAAGTGCAATCCGTTAGTGCCAAAGTGGGAAGCGCGCGGGTCCGGCTTTTGGGGCGGACGCGCGCGCGGCTCACTGCAGTGCCGGAAGCGCCCGCGGTGAAAAATGACAGAATGACAGAATGACCCTAAAAGTTAACTCTGTTATGCAGTTTAGTCCAAAACTACGGAATCAGTTAGGAACTTAACCGAAGTAACAAAAATTAACAAAAATAAGTTAAACAAAAATACTTTGTATGCAATCGGGGTGAGAGGTCCCAAGGCGGGGTGTCTACAGAGCCCCTCGGCGACGTGGATTGCAAAGCAAAACGCGTCGACGAAAGTAAAAACACCCGCCGAGGACATCGACAAAAGAAAGAGAAAGAAAAGAAAGCAAAGACTCGATGAAAGCAGTAATTTGAAATTGCTAGAGATAGGGGTACGCTCCCTGTGTGAGCGTCTTTTGCTGGAGTGTTGTATTGGAGCTCATGGGAGCTTGTCTCGATATGGACCGAGTTGCCGACTTGGAGCTCATGGGAGCTTGTCTCGATATGGACCGAGTTGCCGACTTGGAGCTCATGGGAGCTTGTCTCGATATGGACCGAGTTGCCGACCTGGAGCTCATGGGAGCTTGTCTCGATATGGACCGAGTTGCCGACCTGGAGCTCATGGGAGCTTGTCTCGATATGGACCGAGTTGCCGACCTGGAGCTCATGGAGCTTGTCTCGATATGGACCGAGTTGCCGACCTGGAGCTCATGGGAGCTTGTCTCGATATGGACCGAGTGGCCGACTTGGAGCTCATGGGAGCTTGTCTCGATATGGACCGAGTGGCCGACTTGGAGCTCATGGGAGCTTGTCTCGATATGGAGCGAGTTGCCGACTTGGAGCTCATGGGAGCTTGTCTCGATATGGACCGAGTTGCCGACTTGGAGCTCATGGGAGCTTGTCTCGATATGGACCGAGTTGCCGACTTGGAGCTCATGGAGCTTATGTTGTTGACTTTGTGGGGTGTGGGCACGGTTGACCACTTTCTGGTGGGGATGAAGTGCCTTGAGTAGCAGATGCTGTTGACATCGTGGTGGTACTTGTTATGTGTGTGCTTGACAGGTATATGTGTTCTTGCAAGAAGATGCATGAAGTGTGAAATGAAGAGAGAGAGAAATTGTGCTCGTGGTGTGATGGGATTTTGGAACACTCTTGCAATGAGAAAGAAGTAAGAATGTAGAGAGTGATCTTGTGTGCGGTGTGATTTTGAGGAAAACATTGGATGTATTCATACCTTCGCTTACCATTGCCGCTTGAGTGGAGATGGATTTCTGATGTCCGCGGAGGATGCTTTGATGGAGAATGTCCATTCTTTGGATGTTGATGAGAGAACGCTCTTGATGATGGGTTGGCGAGATGGTACTCTGGATGATGGGTTGGTCGTGCCAAAGGTTGCCTACGTATCCCTTGAAGGGATCAGACCAGCGTAGTTCAAGGGATGATGGAAACGCTGGAGGAGAAGCTATGGAGCAAAGCAAAGCACATATTTTTGCACATAGAAGGAGAAAAAAAAAAAGTTTTTTTTTTTTTTTTTTAGAAAGGAAAGAATATGCACACATGTGAGGAAAAGATTTTTTTTTTTTTTTTTTTTTTTTTAGTTCGTGGGTGAACCATTTTAACCATTGTGTGCTTGTGAAGCCAACCCAAGATCAAGTCATGTTCAGTCGAAGTCCGGATTGCCTCGCTTGAATTCTGTTGTCACCGGTGTGCCCAACGAAGATTGATGTCTAGCCCCAAGAGATTTGTCGATTATGGGGCTTCAAAGGCTTTTGATGCCGAGATGAGGGGTTGCTGATTGTAAAGCCCCTAGAATGCCTTTGATGCCAAATTTTGAGGGACTTGCATAGCCCAAGATAAATCAGCTCTTGAGTAAATCGCCCTTTGTTGTTGAAGTGAGCAAGCCCCAAGAGGAGATCGTTGATGCCAAGCTTCGAGAGATTGCAAAGCCCCAAGTGTCGTGGGCTTGTAGATGGCGGGATGTGAAGACCTTTCATTGTAAAGCCCCAAATTATCTCGTGATTGGCTCGGTATTGAGAGCGGATGTACCGTTTGGTAGAATTCTTGATAGAGATCTCCTTCTTGCTCTTACTGGGGAGCTGAATGGCCTCATTGTGGTCGATACCCAAATGGCTGAGGGCTTATGTCAAATGATGCAGTAGTGTCTTGTGGTGCCGTCGAGGTCGCGGAGGATAAGGTCTTGGCGTGATAAAGTCTCAAATGAGTATGCTTGCTTGACTCTTCTTGAGTTGAACTTATGACGGATCTTCGGATGCAACTAGTGCTGTGGCCCAACTTTATCTGAGCTGCACCTTGTGCTTTGATCTTGGAGAAGGGGATGCTGAATTGCAGAAACATTGGGATTGGCCGTGGCATTTCCCGCTATAACCCTGTTTTGATTAGAGTTTAGCATATTGAATCTTTTTCCTTTTCTCTAAGACTTCCTTCAAAATCTCGCTGTGAGTTCTAACAAAAATCATCAACTTCATTCATAACGTCGGAGTCTTCATTTAAAACCAAGAGGCCTTTGACTTGAAGTGTTGAGAGACCCTTGAATCTTGATTGTTCTCATGGAGCCATAAGACTACTCCACATTGCACTTGCTCGAGTATTGTTGCCCAAAAGACTGTCGGTCGCGAAGCCCTAATACTGCCCTTTGCTTGAATTACTGTAATGCCGTAGCCCAAAAGATTGTAGATTGCGAAGCCCGTTGAGACCTTCGGTGCCGAATTGAGGAAGCTTCCAATGTTGCACATGACTTGGCTGGGGATACTGCTGGGGAGTTAATTGCTCTTTTCCGAGGGAGCCTTTAAGACTTGACCGTAGTCCTTAGAGTGCCATCATTGATTGCGAGAAAGGTCCACTCTTGATTGGGGGAGCGAGCACGGGCACACGTGACAAGAGGGCTTTTTGACATCCCTATTGAGAGACTTTGAGGATAGTCTCACACATCTTTTTTTTTTTAGCATAGCCCCTAGGGCGTATTGATTGTCAAATGAAGCAAAAGAATCCCTTGTTCTTGAGTCACATAGCCCCTAGGGCGTCACCATTTGTTGAGCAAAGCAAGAGTGACTCATCCTCGTGCGAGGGAACAAACATGAGAGGATATGGCAAGAGCTACTCCATTTCTCGGGAGCCTTTCGGCGTACTTTAGAAGCACACTTTTGAAAACTGAGACACATGTTGTTGTTATTTGTTGCCCAAGCCAATTGACTAGCTTGGGATTATTTGTGCAACCTCGTGCCCTTTTATGATGGGCTCGTTCTCGGATGGGTCTTGGTTACCACGGGCCTTCTTTTCATGAACCCAAAAATGCACACTGCTGGAGAATGATGCCAATAACCCAAAACAACCTTTGATGGTGCCATATCTTGTCGAGCTTTTTGCAATCCCAAAGTTGACTCGGTGGGGAATTGACTTTCTAAGGAGATTCAATGTAGAACTTGTTGTCTTCTTTAGAGGCCGGGATCTCCATTTCTCTTTCCCTTGTCTCTCTCACTCTCTCATTTTTTTTATGACGCACCCTGTTTTTTGCCTAGACCGCCCTTTCGGGTTTTCAATCTAGCGGGCATCTCTTTTGCGTCTTCATTTTTGACTCGATTAATGAGGAAGTGTGCATTGACTCTAGCTGAGGATGAGAGACATGTGATTTTTGCGGTGAAAACCTTTTGTCACTAAAGATGAGTGACATTGACTCGACTAGGGAAGTGTCCCTAGTATTGACATGTATTTTTTTTTTTATTGAATTGAATGACCCACGAAGGAAAGTAAGTCATTAAGAGAGAAGAGAAGGAAAGCCCCAATTTGATTGCAAGGAATTGGGAGTATGCAGAAGGAATAGAAGTCCCTAGACTCGACAAGGAACGGAAAGCGATTCCAATCTAAGAAAGTTGTTCAATCTTTTGTGATTAATTCATTGGCAAATGAATCGTACAAAGATGTCTTGACAAGTTCGAGATGAAGGCCGATCACCATAACGCGCTAGGGCTAAACATATCTTCTTTCTTGCATGAGACCGGACCCCGCAGGTTGCCTACGTTCCTCCGGTGTAGAGGCTCAGGTCACCGTAGTTCTTGTGGATTCTCCATTCTTCGTGATGAATTGTTGCTTCGTCCTTCGTTGGTGGATGATGATGATGATCTTGATGTGAACTTCTTTGATTGAGGGGAATTTTTTTATTATTATTATTTTTTTTTTTTTTTTTGTGTGCTCTAACTTTTGCCTAGGTTGATTTGATGGTTTCAACCTAGCGAGCTCTTTTTTTTTTTTTTTTTTTTTTATCCCCCTTTGAAAACTTTGCTTGACTTCTTCATGATTGTTGCTCCACCTTGTTTGTCTTGGCTTCGTCGTTGATGTTGGCGTCGATGTTTAGCCCCTAGGCGTTCAAGTGATGGCCTTGTTCTAAAACTTGTTTAGACATCTTTTCGTCATTTTGCCAAGAATTAGATTGAACCACTTGGAAGAGTGTATAAGGACAAGAACGACTTTTATTTGATAAGAAGACTCGACACTTAACATGGGACGAGAGAAAACATTAATGCACACAAAAGATGACTTTTGACTCTTTTTTTTTATCCTACTACTAGGTAGAGAAAGAGAAATGGAGATTGTTGTAGTCGTCCTCTTTGTTGAAGCCCCATTTCAAAACCAAGCCACTTCTTTGATGAGTTGCTCTTCACCCACGGTAAACTCACCGTTGTCGATCAAATCTTGGATGATGTTTCGGAGAAGGAAGCACCCTTCGGTAGTGTGGCCACTATGCTTGTGGTAGCCGCACCATTCACCATGAGCATGATTTTTCAGTATCGCCTTCGGCTTGTACCCCTCCAAAGGTTTGATCTTCCCTCTTGCCACCAAAATTTCAAATGCCTCGGCTTGGGTTACTCCTAGGAGAGGAGTGAAAACTCGGTTGTTGGCGGTACCTTTGTAGCTTTTGAGGGACGGGCCACTTGAGCATGCTTTACCCTTAAACTTTGCTTTGCTGTCGGTGAGCTCTTGCAAACGGGCTTTGAGTTCGGAAACCTCTTCCTTGTGAATTCTTCTTTCATAATCAAGACGGGCCTTGAGTTCGGAAACCTCTTCTTAGTGAATCCTCTTGTCGATATCGAAACGGGCTTGCCACAAATTGTCTTTACGGCGGGCATCCTCGACAATCCTATCCATTTGTTCCCCCATTGATTTCATTATGTTGAGTAACCCTTCGTTGGACACGAAATCATTTCCACCGTTGTTGTTGTTGCCGTTGGAAGCCATTGGACCTATTGGAAGAGCACGGTTGATCTTTGATTGGCCCCACAAACACCTTTTGGATAAAATAAATTTAACCCCACAAACACGAAAAAGACTCAACATATAAAGAAAATGACTCTTTTTTTTTGTTTTGTTTTTTTTTATTTACAAAAGTCGGAAGGACGGAGTCCTTTTTTGGAGTTTCTAGAAAAAATAGTGGAATCGTCACCCTAGTATATAGACTTTCTCGCGGTCCCATATACTCATCGGATTCCACACGCTTGTGATACCTACATGTGACGGGATTAAACTAAATTAATGTAGTAAATCATACATGCGGGGACGGATTTTTATTTTCGTCCAAAATAACCACTTTTGGGGACGGATTTTTATTTCGTCCATTGCAACAAATTGGCATGTATGATTTGAAGACATTAGTTTAGGGAAATCTCGGTACATGAAACCGACTTGAGTCACGGAGTGTTAGACCCTAACTAGAATTGTGTGGTTTGTGCTCGGCTTGAATATGAGGCTTAAAGGTCACCCCGGCATGTAGTCTTGAACTACGCCACGGGCTGAGGTTGACCGCTTCGGAAGAGTCAAGGTCGGGTGGAGCTTGAAACTTCCTAGGACGGGCCTCGACGGGTTTGGGGTTGGACTTGTGCGACTCGATAGTGAGCAGTTGATAAGAATATGTGTATGTAGTGTGAGGTCTAACATGTGACAAACATTTTTTTTTTTTAAAGAAATAAAAAAAACAAATAAGCACGTAATTTACAACTTTCGAATCACCCGTGTGACCGATAAAAATAAACAGAAAGTAAAAGAAATTGTATGCAGGCCCGGTGCCCACACACTGTCATTCTGTTCTGTTTCTCTGTGCACTGTTCTGTTCCGGGAATGCGCCCAGAAGCGCGCGCATTGGGTTGCCTATGCGGAAGGCGCGCGCGTGAGAGGAAGAAGGGCAGAGGCGCCCGCTTCTGGGTGAGAACCTGCAAATCAGTGGGTTTCAAGGGATTGCCTTGACCCTTAATTAAGAAAACTTTCCCCTGCAGAATTTGTTAGCACAGAAACATGGAATTGAAGGACAAGAAAGGAGGCGGGCGATTCTGGTAATAAGGGTCGGACGCGCGCGCTTTAGGCCAAGAAGGCCGGAGGCGCGCGCTTCCTACCCTTTTTACCAGAATGCCCAGAAAACAGAATAAAAGAACACCAAAAATGAAAACGCAAGTTTAACCCTCTATCGTCCCCAGCGAGATCGCCACTGTAGATACCCCGGGGAACCACGGCTTGGCTAGAGCGGTGAATTATCCTAGGATGTCTAACTTGTTTTAGATTGTTTAGAGTCGCCACCTATGTTTTTAAAGGACCATAATAAAACACCTAGAAATAGCCTAATTTATGTACAAAACCAGAGATTCGGGAGAGAAGGGTTCGGGGTTAGGTGACGGAGTGGGAAGTACTTAAACACCCACTCCGCCCCGCTTATGCGGGTCTTGCTACTATTGGTGTTCAAATGCTAATGTCCTTCAATTTATTAACAATGCTAACAATTATAATGTAAAGAAAAAAGGGAAAAGAATGATTTTATTTATTTAATGCTAAATAGTTACATGTTGAGCTAGTGCTAAATGATTACATTAAGAAATAAATATAATTAAATGAAGTTTGGGATGTTGGGATGTAACCTTGGCCAAACTTCAATAGTGAAGTGGCCTTTTGGTTGTAGCCCTTTTTATGGAGATTGCATACTAGTAAGACTAGACCAAATAAACTTGGACTTGGAAATGGTGTTGTTGTAGAGAAAATGTTGTGCAAACACTTTTGTAGTGTTTTGTAGAGAGGATTGTTGAGATGATTTGTGTAGAGTTTTTTGTTCAGTCTCAAAAATTGGGTCCTTTTCCAAGGTAGAAGATGATGGTTTTTATAGGTAAAAAAGAGAGGGAAAGGTTGGAGGGAAAAGATGATCATCCATGTGAAATGGAATTGACCAATCAAAAATAAGATAAATAAAATAATAAATAAAAGAAATAAAAGAAAATCAATAAAATAAAAGGAAATATTTTGTTTTAATGAAAAGGCTAGAAGTGTGGGGATTGGGAGTTAATGAGAAAAGGGGGGATGAATGTGGATGAGAAAGAGGTCTTTTGTGATCAAGAAAGAGATGTTGCAAATAAGAAAGGGAGGGAAATAAGGTGCAATCCGTTACTGCCAAGTGGGAAGCGCGCGGGTCCGGCTTTTGGGGCGGACCGCGCAAAGCGGTCTCACTGGCAGTGCCGGAAGCGCCCGCGTGTGAAAAATGACAGAATGACAGAATGACCCTAAAAGTTAACTCTGTTATGCAGTTTAGTCCAAAACTAACGGAATCAGTTAGGAACTTAACCGAAGTAACAGAATTAACAAAAATAAGTTAAATAAAAATACTTTGTATGCATCGGGGTGAGAGGTCCAAGGCGGGGTGTCTACACATACGAATCCCATTCGCTGCAAATATTCCTACACTCCCGAGCTCATACTCCCCTCCGTTATCTGATCTCAAGCACTTAAGCTTAAGTCCCGTCTGATTCTCCACCAAGGCCCTCCACTTCTTGAATACCTCGAAAGCTTCATCTTTCCCCTCAAAGAAGTAGACCCAGACCTTCCTTGTTGAATCATCAATAAAGGTCATGTAATATGACGCACCACACCCAGAGAAGTTACCGAGATGGTCCCAACAAATCCGTGTGAACCAGTTCTAACTTTGCTTCCCTCAAAGCCCTACCTGTCCTCGAGAAATTACTTCTCGCCTGTTTGCCAAACACACAATCTTCGCAGATCCCCACGTCGACTGTCTTCAAACCCGGTAGTAGTCCCTTTGAGCAAAGTACCTTCATCACCTTCTCACTCATGTACCCAATCGACAGTGCCACAAATCAGTATCACCCTTGTTGACGCCACCGCGATACTATCCTTGGTGTTATTTGCCAGATACAATGTCCCCATCCTTATTAACCCGGGCGAATCTCAGAATCCTCCTTGGTAATAACCCAGTTCCTGCAGCCGAATGTTACCTTGTAACCTTCTTCGTCCAACTGCCCAACTGATAATAGGTTCTTTTTCAAACCCGGAATGTGCCTGACCCCGTTCAGATGTAAGACCTTCCCGTCCGATGCTCCTTTTCTGACACCACCCCCCTTTCCCTTGATTTCCAAAGGCTCGCCATCCGCCAGATAGACCTTACCGAAATCACCGGAAGTATAATTCTCCATCTCTTCTGCATGCCCGAAGAGTGGAATGATGCCCCCGAATCCAGCACCCATGATTCTAGTACACTACTAACCCAGAACCAGTACATCATCAACTTCGACTGTCACATTCACCGAATTGTCCCCACGATTGGGACAATCCTCTTGTAGTGTCCTAACTCCTTGCAATGATAACACTGCAACCGATCCTTTTCGCAACCCTTGTTATCTCTCTGATCTCCACGGCCTTGCCCTTACCACCCACTACGTTTTCCCTTGATTCAGTTCTCCCCTTATTGCTATACCCGGCCTTCCCCTGCTAGTAGTAGCTAGGCCGATCCCGAAGTAGACGATGTCCCCAACTTCTTCAAACGATTTTTCCTCGCCCAACAAGAATCCTATAACATCATCATACTTCAACTTGTTCTTACCCGCTGAAGCATTGATCGCTGTCACCGTTTCCGCTCCAACTTCCTGGTAAAGACGCTAGCAACAAGCACGCATGAACCTCATCATCAAACGTAATATCCAGCGCAGTCAATGAGTCTATAACATCCATAAACTCATCGATGTGCTTAGCTAAGGATCCTCCCTCTTGCATCTTGAGACTACCATCTTTGCGTATCAAATCAACCTTGTTTGCAGCAGATGGAGTTTCAAATCTCTCAATAAGATAATCCAATAGCTCCTTTGTGGTCTTCGCCTTCTTGGTAGTCTTCGCGATCCACTTTGACAAAGTAGATCTACCACCCCTAGGGCCTTCCGATCCATGAGATCCCAATCTTCTTGCTTTTCTCCTTCCGTTTTGACACCCTTTAGAGGCTTATAGAGATCTTTGTTGTACAAGAGATCCTCTATTTGCATCCTCCAAAACCCGTAGTCAGAACCATCAAATTTCTCAACCGCCTGTTTGTCCCTTGCCCATTCTTGATTGCTTGACAACACCCAATCGCTTGATAAACCAATCTTACGATTAAACCCTGATTTCCAACCAGAGCTCTTATACCAGTTGTTGTGGATATGGCCCTCCACTACCCAAGCAAACCCACAAGAACAATAGAGCACACAAACAAAGCATAAGAAATCAAAGCAAGAAAACACAAAAATTGTTCACACCAGTTCGTCAATATGTTTGACTACACCAAGCCAGGATCTTGCACTATAATATGTTAAATCTGAGTTACAATGAGTATGGGGGCGGAACATTGCTTATATAGGCACCCTAGAATAAGACCTAAACCTAAACATAAGAGAAATCCCGAAATTCTGCATTCCCGAATTTACTGTGGCGCGGCACCAGGCGCCCGCCTGGATAGGCACATGCGCCCGCTTACAAGCCTCCTCCAGAAATCAGACCAACTGATCAAACCGAGCGCCCGCCTGGTATGCCTCAAGCGCCCGCCTGGAATGGTGCAGATTTTCTTCTCTTGTTTCTTTGATGATCTCTATTCTAACACTTGTAGGGACCGCGACCACCACCACCACTTTCCACATTAGTATGATATTGTCCGCTTTGGGCCCAGCCCGCACAGATTTGTTTTTGGGTCAACTCCCAAAAGGCCTCATACCAATGAAGTGGGTGGGTGCTTATATATACCTTTCAATTGTTTCCTCAATTGCCGATGTGGGACTTTGGGTTGCCACCGAACAATCCTCCCCCTCAAACCAAGGACCGCACACCGCTATGGCCCGCATTGTTTGCCTCTGGCCCATATCGGCGAAAGCTTGTACCAACCGCCCGCGAAACACCATCGCCCTCGATTGCAAGACTCGATTCGCTATGTCGCACAAGGGGAACCCCACCATATCAAAAGCACACACACGGTCCACCCGGTCGGGCCCATCCGAACCATGGCTCTGATACCACTTGTAGGGACCGCGCGACCACCACCACCACTTTCCCACATTAGTATGATATTGTCCGCTTTGGGCCCAGCCCGCACGGATTTGTTTTTGGGCATCCCCCAAAAGGCCTCATACTAATGAAGTGGGTGGGTGCTTATATATACCTTGCAATTGTTTCCTCAATTGCCGATGTGGGACTTTGGGTTGCCACCGAACAATATTGTTCTATAATGTCAAGCACAAATAAAACTTGAACTAAATAAAGCAAGGTCGTATTACAGATGTCCCCA